>JAVKPL010001397.1:0-16722 GCA_032173675.1 Gastrolobium villosum | reverse complement strand
CTTTCAGATTGTTTTTGTTAAACAACATTTTCTTCTTAGAAATATGACAAGGTGGAAGACCAACGGTGCAGTGATCTCAGTGCAAAATTGATATCTAATATGTGGCATCAGTTTATGCAGGCAGGATTTGTTAAAGTGTAATGGTGATGAATTTTGCCAATTGATTTTTGGCATGGAGTGAAAAATACATCTATTCTTACTCTGGAGTTTTAGTTGCTAAAGATTTTGGCTTTGTAGTACCTGGAGCATCTATTCACCATTTCTTCTGAACTTGTTCTATTCACCTTAAACATTTTGGTACTGACATATTTAGTATAATTCAATGCAGGTGGTATGCACACTTGGAAGTGTAGTGTTTGTAAGCATCTTATTAATCCGTGGGATATGGTCTGGTGTTAGTTTTTTACAAGAAAGCCGAAACCAAAAGATGGATGAATTTGATGTAGAGCACAATGCATGGAATGGTGCGCAGCCTGTGACTTGAATTGTTCATTGACTCATTCTGAAGACATGCACCGGAAGCATTCCTTTAAAGTTAGGGAAGTTAAATTAAGGTAATAAAACGGGAACTAGAGGGGGGGAGGGAAAAAAAACCTTTGCACTGCTACTGGACGCATTCCTTGCTACAATTCTGACTGGCTGTGTAACAAAGTAGCTGCGGAACAAGATTCCTGTAAGGTATTTATGGGTGTAAAAACGTTTGAAAGCAAGAAAATTGATGGCTCAAGTCAAGTGTATGTTCCGAAACCCATTCATGATACAGTACACTCAATTTTGTTCGAGTTTTCTCTTCTTCTTTTTCCTAATTGAAAAATTAAAAATAAAAACAATAAATGATAATAAAAATTACCAAGGAAAAAAGATTTAAAATAAAAGAAAGTGACAAACTAGACCTATTGTCATTGAAGTATCTCAAGTTCCGCATCGGAGAAATTATGCTTTTTTTATCCTCTCTTTCTCCTATATTAACATCTGCATGTGTTTAGATCATTTGAGAAAATAATACGTTTAATTTTAATACTGTACAAAGCAATTGTCGTATTAAAATCTTTCAATGAAGAATTGCGACTTGATTTTTGAGAAGTAATAGTGAAGTATGCTCTGTCGTTTTTAAGGTATGCCTTTTTTTATTAGTAATTGCTTATTTATTTTATGATCATATTCGTGTTTATCATTTTAAATGACATAAGTTACGTTATTTCAAAAGAGATAGGCACAAAAAAGTGGAAATCAGGGAGAGAGAAAGTGAGTGATTTTTTTTTTAATTTTAAGATTTAAATAAAAAAAATTCCGTGTCTATCTCTCTTCAAATGACATAATCTCTCTTCAAATGACATAACGTTTATGTGATTCAAAATGACAAATATTTTCTTTTTTATTATTATGTTAGTTTACATATTAATTAATTAAGAATTTCTTATTGTTATGTATGTTCTATCTTATTGGAAAAATTAAAAAATACTTAAAATACTAAAAATTAAGAAAATGATTTTTTTTGAATAAATTTAAAGGTATCCTTCTACCGTAATAGAAGACTAATCCGACTAATTCCCATCGAGCACTAGCACTATCGGATCCCCTCTCGGGTGGCTCTCCCAAATCATTTTTTTTTTTTTTTCATTCTCAAATCTCGAATTCGAGACTACCTCTGGTTAAGGGGTCAGCCAAAGGAGTTTGTTTGTTTTTTTAAATGAATTATTAATTAATTAAAATTAACTAACTCAAACTTATTTATTTTCTAAATAACAATGAGTCGAGTTTTAATTACAGAGAGTATACAGTGGGAGTGATCTTATCAAATTAAAATTAAATTATCTTGATTCAGTTTTTATAAATATTTTTACATGTTCGAATTCAATATATCATTAAGAAAATAATTATTTTTAAAATTTATCAGTAGCTTATATAATTAATTAAAAAAATATTTATCATTTTAAATGACACAAAATTATATTATTTTTAATGAAATTATGGCATTTTGCTATGTTTTTACACACCAAAATAAAATTTCATTTAAATGATATAAAGTGATATGATTTAAAATGACAAACTTTAAATCCTTTGTGCAAAGCATAATCTTGTACAAAATCCAATGTTAAATTCAATTTCATTTTAAAAAGGGCTTTTCTTTAGTAAAAGATTTTTTCTAATATTTTTTAAATTAAATAATTGTTGACGGTGACCTTTAGTTTTTGTTATATATACATATTTCTTCTTAATCCCGTCATTTGCCTAGGTTAAAATTTTCTTCTTCTCAGCAGTTTTTTTTTTCTTGGTTAGGTTCCGAATATATACTCAAGTTCATATATACTATTATTCCCGCAATTACGATATTTCATTTCTCCGTCATTGTTCTGTAACAGTCAATCCACCATCACTGCAGCACCAGGTACAACAGTCTTCTGCTTGTAGGTTCACAGAGCATTCAAATCAGAACCATGTTAAATTGTTTCACTTTCAGAACCAAACCATAGCTTGTAATCTCTCCTATCCATGTTGAAGTTAATTTGATTTCATAAAAAAATAAAAAATAAAATTGATTTCATGTTTTAGATTCTGCTGTGGGTTTGAATGTTCATCTCAGGATTTGGTAGAACATGTTTGCATCCCGTGTCATTGGCTGTGCCTAATTTTGTTTCTCTTCCACTGGTTGTCCAGATGCTTGAAATTTGATGCACTCTGCATGCCTCCTTTTGGTTAGATTTTTAACTATTGAGTGTCCAAGTGGAAATAATGATAATAATGATTTAAAGCAAATTTATGCGTGAATGCTATTAGATTGGAAACGATTTTTTTCTCCTTTAAATCCTAATTTTTTTTTCTCCTTTCAATCCTAATTTTAAGGGGGTGAACCGGAACAGTGTCAAAATTGTTCTTTCACCCATGAAAGATCATGGGTTCGAATTCAGGAAATAGCCTCTTTATAATTATGTAAGGCTGCATATAAGGATTACTTCCACCCCACACTCTAGTCGGGTTTATCGGATAGTGATTTTTTTTTAATCCTAATTTTCTAGGATTCTTTCTAGAAAATTCCAGCAGAATGTCAGTAGGATGGCATACGTAGGATTATGTGGGGATCCTCCAATTACTGCATTTTAATTTCCTTCATTTCAAATTTTTTTCATGTATTTCTAAATTTCATTCAAACACACTCGTGAAGGACAACACTTGTGTCTTCCTCTTCTATTGCTGAGACACCCATTACATGATTGTTCCATACTAAATCAAAAGCTTTGTATTTTATTACATGTTCTGTATAATAAAATGCAGGATCTTGCAGGTACATATAAAAAATGATTCTTCTCAAAGACATTGTGCCTGCAGCTCAGAACAACATTGAGACTAAATTTATACTTCTAGAGATAGGCAGGACAACACTGGAAGGGCAAAGTAAGATGTGCTTGGCGCTCGTAGCTGATGATACAGCAGCTGTTCATTTTCAGCTTTGGGGAGATGAATGTAATGCTTTTGAACCAGGAGACATAATTTATCTGACAAATGGCATCTTTTCCTACCAGCGCAACAACCTTATACTAAGGGCAGGCAAGAGAGGGAAGATTGAGAAGATTGGGGAGTTTACTATGTCCTTCGTTGAGACACCAAACATGAGTGAGATTCATTGGATTCTTGACCCAAGTAATTCTAAGAAGTATATCCAGGAGTATGTAATATCTCCCCAATCACGCATGTTCCCTCCGATTCTGTAAAAGTGATGTGCACTTTGACTTGCTGCAAAATTTACCCTGTCAAATCTATAGCTTGTTTCAGATAAACCTACCCTTGTTTAAGCAAAATTTTCACTATTGCCTAAAGGAAGACAATGTTTTATCTTTTATTTTATTTATTTTTTGTTGTTGAGTCTTACTGGTTTGTTACTTTGAATACATTGTCTGATACCTTGTTATGAATCTAGACATAATTTATAAAAATAATTCATTATCATATATTTATCTGATTCCTTGTTCATTCATGCCCCCTGCTAGGCCATAGAAGTCTTTGTTAGACGATTAATATAGACT
Source organism: Gastrolobium villosum (assembly GCA_032173675.1). NCBI lineage: Eukaryota > Viridiplantae > Streptophyta > Magnoliopsida > Fabales > Fabaceae > Gastrolobium > Gastrolobium villosum. Next base: position 12,700 of record JAVKPL010001397.1, on the reverse strand, counting down.
TCATACAAATAATTCATGGTCTCAGAGAAATTTGTTTGCAGCAGTTTATGATCATTTAGAATTCGACTCGAAGTATGACCATCGAACATAAATAGCTTGCTCCTAATAGTTTTCTTTTTCTTGTTAAGATCCTCAGTAAGTAATACTTCATCACATGCATCGTCCTGAAGGTGTAAAACCTTCGTTAGTTGTCAAATATATGCATTCATATATATATATATATATATATATATATATATATATATATATATATATATATGGCAAAAGTCTTGTACCAATGTAAAAATTAGAAATTTTACCCTCAATCTTGACTAAGGATCCACCAGTATCTAATGATTCACATTATTAAAAAATTTGAGCCCTTAGATATAAATGAGATTAACGGATAAAATTAAGAGTGTAACTTACATTGATATAAAATAATCCTGAGTATTTTCACCAAAACAAAAAAAAATCCTGACTATATATATATAAACTAAGGGTTTTATAAGAGTTATGTGGTAGGAAAATTGATTCTGATATGTTATAAAGATTCGTTTTGCGTGCCGGAATTTTTTTTTTTGTTGTTGCGGGCCCCACAAAATATTGTGTGTGTAGGAAATTTTGTGTGATCATGTCAAAGGATAGATGATAAACCCATAAACTAATGCTGCTCCTGATGGGCCTTCATCTTATTTAAATTATATAATATGCGCAAAATGCAAAGGACAGATCTTGAGAATTGAGTCAATGAAGTCATGAAGATGAATGCAAAATCAATAACAAAATTCTTCGTGGGTGATATATTACAAAAGGAAATAAATCAACAGAGGCTAAGGAAACATATATTTATGCAGCAGGATTCCTAGAGCTAAGCATGTAAAATGTTGCCACTAATTTAGCCGAGGTGCCATCTGTGATATCCTTTCATCTTCCAGTAGTTCATAAGGGTCCACATATTGCGGAGGTGATAAATGTGTATTGCTTGCATCGTGGACAAATGTTGGCCCCAAATACTGCAATAGACATTAAAGAAAATTGGTCAAAGTCATCATGACATAAATGTACAAGAAATATATTTTCTTAAATGGTTTTACTCCTCCCATTTAATATTAGAGAAATTATCTTATATTGTGAGATAAATAAAATGGAGCCTACTAGTTTCTAAAAAAAAGAAAAAAAGAAACACATTTTTTATGTGAATGTAACATGAGAAATAAATCTTATGTAAGATAAAAGTATAATTTCCCTTCTTTAAAATCATCAATTCACAGCGAGGGTAAAATATTGGGAGTTGCAATGATACCCTAATGGATATGGTATCCGAGTCATTTTCTGAAGTATTTATAATAAATGTTTAGACGTCTTTTAAATATAACCAACAAACAATAAATGTTTAACAATTCAACTTCATGGATATTGGAGTTATCTCTTAAAATATGTCTTACAGTGAAGTCATGCCATATAAAGTTTGTGGCCTAGTATTACACGGGGAAAATGTAGAAATCTTTTAGCAGCTCCCAAAATTTGATGCAAAATTATTCTCAGTAAAATGTGAGTTTTGTTGAATAGAACATTGATTGTGGACTATAACAATTAACACGGCCTAGTGAAGCAAATTAAAATAGAAAAACTGAAAAAGGGGAAGAGAGGAGTGCACCAATTACAAATATCACTTAAGTACTAAACCATTAATCAATGACCTCAGTTCTAAATAAAAATCGAAAGTGGAAGTTGACACTATTGATTTAAACATGTCATCTTTGCAAATATAGTTTGCCAATTTAAACTCCGGTGGTCATGTTCTGTGCACCAACTTTTTATGTTGTTTAACAAGAAGCAACTTAATACTTGAAAGAAAAAAACATGGTATCATAGTACAAATAAGATTAGCTAAGATAATATATACATCACTTAACGTGCAATAAATATGCTCTGATAGGACAAATAAAAAGAAAAACTTGTAAACTTCAATCCAAAGGAACATAGCTTACGAAGTAGAGTGCAGAAAAAGATGCAACAGTTACGAGGATCAATGGCCAAAATCCCAAGAAAAATGTTCCTCCAATCGTTAACAAAAGTTTAGCCCGAGGGACCAAGCCCTGAAATAGATAAATACATAAAGTTCACTTTTATGTTATGCAGTGCTACAACTGCTACTAACACTGTCATTAATATTCAATGCAAAAGAATATGCAATAATATCAACACTGACTTTACAGAGAAAGGCCATTGCATATGCCTCATATTTGTCATCATCAATTCATCATCATCATTACCACAAAGGACTACTTGCTCGACATTGCTTTCTCCAGATTTGAAAAATTATAGATCTAGTTACTGGTGTTACTCATCAACAAATACAAACCTATAACTACTGCTATACTTGATGACACATAAAACAGTATACAAGTGTTTCAGGTATGACAATGAATGAAACTTTCCTTGTTACTATTAGAGAATAAAATATAAAGTATTAAAAAGACCATCACTTATCACCTTAAGGTAGTAGGTAAGGGCCTTTTTAATACTTTTATATTATACTCTCTAACAAATGTAAAAAAACCATTTCACCCAAAACCTTAAGGTTGTAGGTGAGTTCCTTTTTAATGATTTATATTATATTCTCTAACACACCCCTCACGCAAGAGCCCTTTGGGCTTGAAGCGTGGAATATGGCACAAGCCCATTATTGGTCTGCCTTATGCTGCACGAGCCCATTTTTTTATTCCGCCTTGTGTTTTTCTTAATTCCACCTGAAAGTGGGGGGCGGTGAGTTTTGAACTCGTGATCTCATGGTCTCTGAAGACCTGATATCAAGTTAAAGAACCATTTCACCCAAAACTTTAAGGCAGTAGGTGACGGCCTTTTTTAATTATTTATATTATATTCTCTAAGAGTTACCAATTATAACTGAGCTCTGTTGTACCCACAATGGAATGCATGATGGATTGCAGAAACAAACTACTGGTAATAAAACCTCTGAAACAAAGTTACTGATATTTGAAAATTATCTAAGAGATGTCAAGACAATGAACCAACCTCAAGACCTTCACTGTTCAGTGCCATAGATCGCTCCCTTTGATTGTCTAGACTCCTTTCAACATTGGTTGAGACAGAATTTCTGTTGGGGAAGCGTCTATCTTCATCATTCAAATATATCTCTTCATCAAGTCCATAGTTGCTTTGCTTGTAATCTTCAAGCAACGACGTAGGGGTCATACCCCTCCTCTTCAATTCCTTCATAAATAACGATTCTGGAGGTTCTTCTCCTGAAAATACAATTGCGGTTTGAGCCACCAACATGAGAAGTTAGTCACTCTATGTTCTCTTTAACCAGCAATTTGCTGAAGGGAATACAAAGAGGAATTTCCCCCCCTAAAAAGACACATCAGTTAGATAATCTAAATCACTACCACAAATATTTACAAATATGGCCAAAACATAATAAATTGGGAGTCGATCCTCTCATGTGAAAAGTAATCATATTATTTGATCACAACTACTTATTGGTGATGAGATAAGAGAGAGAAAAATATATAAATTTTAAATGATTGATTCTGATCAAATAACATGATCACATGACTATTTTTTCACAAAAAAGAATCCACTCCCTAATAAATTACAGTTTTTCTAAGTAGCTACTAGCCAAAACATCATAAATTGTAGGGGTTTGTTTTTCTCATGTTGCATGAGAAAACAAATCCTTCCTATACTCACCATAAAAAGGTGTGTCACTCATTTTTTTGTTTTTTGTTTTTTTTAAATAGGTGGATCTCACACTTCATGTATCTATGACATGAGATTTGAATTCTCCTACGACATAAAATTTATTTTTCCCTAAATTGTATTATAGACAGTAAGGACCTCTTTGTTTGATCTTGGGGGAAATATTATCCAAGCAAAGGAAACAGTACCCCTATCAAGCTTCATTTTAGAAAATATCAATCATAAGCGGTCTATAATGTATCTCTGATATCAAAACTACCATTTTAAAGATAAACAATAATTAAATAAAAGTTGAAGCTGTTGAAAATACATGAAGAAGAAACAAAAAAATATTAACAAAATATAAAGCTTTTTGGTATCAATATTATTAAATAACAAAAGAAAAGAAATCTAAAAAACAGATATAGAAAAGAAAAAAAAAAAAAAAAACTTGCCATTCTTTTGGTTTTCGGTATTTTGAGTTCCACAGCAGACCCTGAACTTAGTACAAGATTTAGAAACACCGAAAGTTTGTAACTTTGGCATCCTTTTCAGAAAATAGGAGGGTGAGGAATTACAAGTTGATTGCCTGGGAAAATTGGATTGAGAAAGTGAAAGTGAAGAGAGGGTGGGTTTCAGAACTTGCAAGGAAGCCATAACTGATAAGCACAAAAGCTTAGGGGAGCGACTTCATTTGTACCAGAAAGAAAGAAAGACGAAACAGATTTTGGAGAGAGAGAGAGGAAAGGCTTCTTGTAGAGCAACGAGCAAGCAGGAACTGGGCAAGCGCAGTTTAGAATTGGAATACGAGTGTTGGCTATTGTGCGCGGTACATGGTCGGTGATTATGGCTAGAACTTGCGCATTTGCGGTTACAGGCTGAAAAAGAAAAATAATTATTATTTTTTTGAATATTTAAAGGAATTCAGGTTTCTTGTATGATGAAAACGACAATTCTATTTGTGTAACACAAATTCTGATATTCTATTCCTTCCACAAAAATCTGGGAAATGCTACATTGCTCATACAGTAAATCCAAATCGCCGTTCACTACTTCGTCTTGTTATTATTTTTTGGTAGACTATTTTTTTTTATATTCTATAAATGTTTTGTTGGGTTTATCTTCTCTTGACAATTATATCCGTATTACTATAAAAATTATAAATTTATATGTTTTTACTCAAAAAAAAAATTTTAATTTTTGCATGTGCCGTCGTGAGAGATTAATATAAATTATTAAAAATGCCATATCTAACACTTTAAGATTTTGGTCCGTTTGAGTTGAAGTGATTTTTTACATGGTATCAGAATTTGACTACAAAGTTCAATCCTCACTGTCATCCACTTTAAAGTGGAATTAAAATAAAAAGCACAAAAAGGTAAATCAAAAATTGAACCTGTGCAATATCCATATTTCAAGCCCAAAGAACTCTCGTGTGAGGGGTGTGTTAGAGATTAATATAAATAATTAAAAAGCCATCACCTAACACTTTAAGATTTTGGGTTAAAGTGGTTATTTAGCTACAACTATTACAATTTATACTTGGAGGAAGGTTATAGTTACAATCTTTTTTTTACAACCTCTTACAACCATGTCTTATCACCGTTGATTTTCTGTCAATCAACGGTTATCATTTATTATGAATTAATAATTAATTAATAAGTTTAATTTGAGAAAATGATAACCGATGATCGGCGAAAATCAACGGTGATAAGACATGGTCGTAAGATGTTATAAAAAAAAGTTGTCTTATACTTGAACTAAAAATATAGAAAACTAACTGATACTAACTATTACAAATACTAATTGATACAACAGAAACTAACTGAAACCAACTACACTCTGTAAATAATGGAACTGCTAAACTAACTCCACGTCAGTAGTGCCAGTGTATATATATATATATATATATATATATATATATATATATATATATATATATATATATATATATATATATATATATATATATATATATATATATATATATATATATATATATATATATAGGCAAAATGATTTCTGGAGTCGCTACACCTGCAGCAAGCCAGGATCCACTTCCAGATTCAGTTTTTTTTAAACTGTGAGGCCCACTTTTCTGTGTCAGCTGTAGATAACATTGTCTACGACGGCTGCAGAAATGATAAGCCCATATATATATATATATATATATATATATATATATATATGGGTTTTATATTTCTCATTTAACATGAGAACATGTGTTAGAAAAAATTAGATATAAGACTTATGTTAGCACGAAAATCGAAGAATGTGTAGTAAAATTTGAATTCTTATCTTAAATGAGAAATATAAAACCCTATATATATATATATATATATATATATATATATATATATATATATGGATAGGATCTTTTGACACTAGTGTCAAGTTTTAAAATTTGACACTAAATCCCAACTGTTGATTTCCAGCGCCAATCAACTATTATCATTTATTGCGAATTACACTTTTAATTAATTATTAATTCCAATAAATGATAACTGTTGATCGGCGGAAATCAACGGTTGAAATTTAATGTCAAATTTCAAAATTTGACACCGGTGTCAAAGAATCCTACCCCATATATATATATATATATATATATATATATATATATATATATATATATATATATATATATATATATATATATATATATATATATATATATATATATATATATACACACACACTGGCACTACTGACGTGGAGTTAGTTTAGCAGTTCCATTATTTACAGTGTAGTTGGTTTCAGTTAGTTTCTGTTGTATCAATTAGTATTTGTAATAGTTAGTATCAGTTAGTTTTCTATATTTTTAGTTCAAGTATAAGACAACTTTTTTTTATAACATTTACGACCATGTCTTATCACCGTTGATTTCCGCCAATCAACGGTTATGATTTTCGCTAATTAAACTCATTAATTAATTATTAATTCATAATAAATGATAACCGTTAATTGGCGAAAATTAACGGTGTTAAGATATGGTGGTAAGAGGTTGTAAAAAAAGATTGTACGTATAACATTCCTCCAAGTATAAATTGTAATAGTTGTAGCTAAATAACCACTTTAACCCAAAATCTTAAAGTGTTAGGTGATGGCTTTTTAATTATTTATATTAATCTCTAACACACCCCTCACACGAGAGTTCTTTGGGCTTGAAATGTGGATATTGCACAGGCGCAATTTTTGGTTTATCTTTGTGTGCTTTTTATTTTAATTCCACTTTAAAGTGGATGACAGTGAGGATTGAACTTTGTAGTCAAATTCTGATACCATGTAAAAAATCACTTCAACTCAAACGGACCAAAATCTTAAAGTGTTAGATATGGCATTTTTAATAATTTATATTAATCTCTCACGACGGCACATGCAAAAATTAAAATTTTTTTTTTGAGTAAAAACATATAAATTTATAATTTTTATAGTAATACGGATATAATTGTCAAGAGAAGATAAACCCAACAAAACATTTATAGAATATAAAAAAAAATAGTCTACCAAAAAATAATAACAAGACGAAGTAGTGAACGGCGATTTGGATTTACTGTATGAGCAATGTAGCATTTCCCAGATTTTTCACAGTCATGCTTTCAATTGTAGACTAGCAAGCAGTTTCTGAATTATAACTTCTCTTTCATGCCGCCCTTATGTTTGATTGTGTAAATAATTAATACCACATCTCTCAAACTCGAATAAATCTTTGGCATTACTGCTGTACTTTTCCTCTCAAAATCGAATAAATCTTTAGCACTATTACTGTACCTAGATTCAGTACATCTCCTCAATCAGAGCAGTACACATCAGAAGAGAAAAAAAAATTTGACAGAAAAAAAATAATTTAACTGACATGTAATATATTTTCATTGGAATAATACACTGAATCTTTGTACAGCAGTAATACCAAATATTTATTCCTCAAAATCGTGTCTCGAGTAAAAATAAAACTGAGAATAGTACTAAAAATGTGTCTTTCATATAGAATCTTACGATATACTACCCGCCAAGCCTAGAAAATAGACAGACAGGTGTCCATAGGTGATATTTGCTGCTTTGAATTCTAGATAATGGTCTTTACCTGAATTGACTGGAAAGCCATTGGGGTTGCTCGTGTTGGGGGAACATCTGATACCACTAAAACATCATCCCCTTGGCTGATCAATCCTTTAGATTTCATAAATTCAATGGATTTTGATATGTTAGATTCTGCATCATCTGACAAATCGAAATGGACGGCTACAACACCCCATTGCAAATTCAGAGCCATACGTGTACTTTCATCATTGGTGAAAGCAAATATGGGAGAATTTGGACGGTTGCGTGATAGGAGTGATGCCATGTGTCCATGCTTTGTGTATACAAAGATGGCATCCACGCCAAGGTTGTTGGCTGCACGCAAGCACAAATAATTATATTTTAATCACTACTTTCGAGCCATTTTGCAGATTTCACAACAAGAGCAATCTTTTAATCAGAAGTGTTGCAGAAAGAATATGAAATGGGAATGAATTCTCTTACGTGGAAAAGTAGTCATGTGGTCATATTATTTGATCGTAACCACTCATTTAAAAATTATACACTTTTCTCTCTCTTATCTTACAATGAATGGTTGTGATCAAATAAAATTATCACATGACCATTTTTCCACGTGAGAAGATCCTGAAATTACCTATTTCAACAGCACAAGTGCATATCTGCTCAGTGGTGCGATCTGGTAATGATACTCCAAGTTGATGGTGATTGAGAAGATTTTGTCTGTTTTCCACACGAGCCCACGATTCCATTCTACTGCTAGTCATATCAAGTACTGCCAGAGCTTTTTGTCCATAGGATCCAATAGCTGACTCACCAGACAACATCAAAGCATCAGCATACTGTCGAACTGCTTCAGAAACATCTGCTACCTTATTGCATAAAAGCAAATATTCTCGTATCAACCTAAGATACTGTCAATGCAACCAAATTTATAACAGTCATTCTGGTCGTGTAAAGGGGGCGAACCGGAGCAGTGGTGTTAGGTCCGAGGTAGACCGTATTGCTATACCGGATGGTATGCGCTCAGAGATGATGTATATGCCCAATTTACTAGGCTATATGCCGAGGTCCCAATCACTGCGCACCAGCAATAGGCTTTATAACCAGGGGGTGTTGTGTGTGCACAATGAGTGGAATAAGCTAGGCGATTCAGAGGTGTGTACCTGAGATGTCTGGGTTCTTATTTATAGAGGTACCTGGCTCGGCTGCTGAGCTCCATTGTTGAGATTTCGTCCGACTTGGTCGGCCTCAACGGGCATGTTTGGGTCAGTTGAGATTTTGCCATATCCCCATCCGAGATATTCTCGGAAGACGGTTGACTGAGCTTCATCTGTAACAGTTGCCCCCCAGCTCGGTATTCCGAAAGTCGGAATGCCGAGATTCTCTGGTTTAATTAGCCGTTCTTCATCTTGCCATTTATTCCACGTGTAAACTATGTCGGAGGTCGTAACTCTTCGAATCTTGTTATGATTTTCGATCAGATTTGTGAGGTCAGTGGATTTGAAATGTCGGAACCCTTGACATGACCTTTCAGCTTTCTGACCTTTCGTTTTATTACCACTTTCTGTCCTTTCGTCTTACTCCTGCAGTGACGGTTATAACAGGACACGTGTACTCCCTTTACTGGCAGTTCCGCGCATTGGGCAGGAAAACTACTCTGAGCCTAGAGTAGGCCATGATTGTGATCATTAACTGCAGGTAGGCAGCGCAGGTGGTGCAGGGCGTGCAGGGTGTGCAGGGCGGCGAAAATCCTCTTTTGCCCCTGATACCTCAGACGTTTGGGAGACCACCCTTTGGTCTTCCACCCCCTTTCGGCCCTATAAATTCGCATCAGTTCATTACCACCTCCCCTTTCCTGCTCTCACGCGTCTCCTAGGGTTGGGTTTTCTGCATATTCCTCCTGTTTGTCCCAGTGTTCTTCGTTCACATTTCTTCTACCCAGTTTTGCACCAGGTAGTTTTCTCTCTCTCTTGTAGATTTCTGTTTTTTTGTTCGTTTTCTAGTAAGGAGTGTTTCTTGTCTTACCCACCCTTCAAGTGGGTAATGGACACTCCTGGTAGTTCTAGTGGCCGAAATGATAGTAGAGAGGTGTCTGAGGAGATGATAGGTAGGTTGCCACGATCCGTTCAGTACTGGTTTTATGGTAGGGAGTATACCGAAGAGGAGAGGCTTCAGCAGCTTCTCCGAAGTCACCGAGGAGGTCGTCAGACCTCCAGAGGTGCTCGTGGTAGGAGAGGTAGAGGTTGGAGGGGACGCAGGGGTGAACACCCCCAACCGTCTTTTACTAGAGGTGCATCCTCCTCGATTCCTCAGGCTTCAATTTCTGGATCAAGTTCCTTTTCTGAGCCAGTTCCCTTGTCTTTTATTCTTCCTCCTCCACCGTTTGGACAAGGTTCGGGGTCTGTTTTAGATCGGATCCCACCTTTCCAATTGAGCAATAGTTCTTCCAGCATTTCTTCATCCGAGCTGGGTTTTCCCAAATCGGAAATCCCTTCCACTTTTGATGACTCGGCATCCAGTCAGGTGCCCTTCGTCGATCTCCTTAGTAGTTCTGACGACTCTATCCCTTTTTCTTGGAATCCAGGCCCGTTACCATCTGATTTAGATGATTCTGGGTCAAGTCAGGTTGATTATATTTCTGATCCGACTCCTTCGTGTTCCAGGGACCTGACAATGGACAATTCTGATGTCAATGAATGGGTTCTTCTAGAAATCCTTCATATGCGGTCAGTAATGACTCCAGCCGACGTCTCCCAGCTTCCTCTTGGGAATCCTGAGGGGGTCGACCTTCTTCCACCGGGTGATTTTCCGGTATGCGCAGGCCCCATATCAGATGAGCCATGCTTCTTCTTTTTCTACCGGGATCTGGTCACAAAGGTCGGAATTCGGCTTCCGTTCACAGACTTCCAAATGGCCGTGCTGCGTCGGATTCGAGTAGCGTCCTCCCAACTTCACCCAAACTCGTGGGCTTTTATCCGTGGTTTTGAGCAATTGTGCTCTTACCTCTTCCTTCCTTGTACAGTCCCCCTCTTTTATTTCTTTTTTGATGTCTATACGGCTCGGAGTGGTGCCGAGTTAAAAGAGAGGAAAGGGTGGGTTACCTACCGAGGTACCCCTGGTAGGGGACTTTTCATTCCTTACTCTCAGTCCTTTAAAGGCTTTAAGAATGCCTATTTTAAAGTGGCTTCTCGTCCTGATTCCCTCCCCTGGTTTGGCAAGGAGCTGCTGGATGATGGGAACCTATTATGCCACTTCGAGTTGTATTGGACGCGAAAACACTATCGACGTCGTCCAAAACACTACGCCACTCCTTTGTCCGCGCTTTCCAGAGCTGAGAAATTCGCGGTGCGGATTTTAATCGAGTATACTGACGATTACGGCGTCATCGACTTAAGTCGGATAGTAAATAAGTTTGGAGATGATGCTATTTATGAGTTTGGTATGTATGTCGAGTTTTTTGTTTATTTTTGACAATATTCTCTTTTTGGTACTCTTTGACAATGCATTTTCTGATTTTCAGTTGGCATGACGTCGGCTGAATATAAGAAGTATCTACCCAAGCGAGCTGGCAAGGGCAAGTCGCGAGAGGCTGCCCCTCCTGAACCAGAAGCGTCAAAGCGACGGCGGATAGACATCGTCTTGGGGGGGACCCACCTGCTGACGAGGTGGTTCCTATTGATATTTCTCCCCCATCACCAAGTCCAGCTGCGATTCCTGCTTCCCAGGGGACCCTCCTCAGTTTGGAGCCAGGGGAGCTGTGGAAGTCAGGTGTTTCTGACCGTCTCAGGGCAGCTTTGAAACCTCCCCCTAGTCTCTTTCTGGATTCTGGCCTGACTTCTTCTGTGAGGGTCATGCTGAAACGGATGGAGGAGGACGCCTTAAAGACGACCTCATTGATCCAGATATTTCAAGACCTCCTCCAGAATCTGGACCAGGCGAATGCGGCCAAGTCATCCCTTACTGCTAAGGTCGTGGGATTAGAGCAATCTAAGTCCACCTTGGAGGTTAAATTTGGGGAGCTGCAGAAGGAGGCGGACATGGCGAAGGAGGACCTGCGCCTGGCCAACTCTAAGGTCGGTGAGCTGAACGCCGAGAAAGAAGCCCTTACCAAGTCTTTAGGGGATAAAGACGTCCAACTTCAGGCGCTTCAGACTCAGCTCGATCAAAAGACTGCCGATTTTGAAGAGGCCAGGAACGTGGTAGTTAACGCGGCCGTCCAAGCTTTTGACAACGCCATTGCTCAGGCCCGAGTTCTTAACCCAGGGCTCATCGAAGAGGGCATGGATGTGTCTTACGAAGTAAAGGACGGCGTCATTGTTCCGGGTTCTCCTGGTTCCGAGGAAGAGGCCGAGGCTAGGACCCCTTAATTTCAATTTCTGTAATATTTTGTAATCATTGCCGTTTTCGGCTTAGCTTTCATTGTTATAAACAAACTTTGGTTAATCCGAGCTCGTCAAATTTTACCATATTGGTTTCATTTCTATTTACCTTTATGGCTTGCCATCACTGATGACCGATCTAAAAATGTTAATTTCTTTTCGAAGGTTCATTTCTTTAACGATCGTGACATACATGTCGGAATCATAAATGGAGGCGTTTTAAAAACAACTGCTCATTTATTCATAATAAGAATGTTTACAAATCCGAGCTTTACAGCCCGCTTATTTGCTTTAAAATCAAATCAAGTACTGTTCGAGCTCCATGGCTCGTTTTATTTATCGGACTAGAGTCTAGTACTTTGACCATGTCTTCACACCTAACTGGTATAGGTTTTCAGCTTGTCAGCATTCCAAGTTCTTTTTACTGGCTTCTTTGATAGAGTTTCCAGAGTGTAGGCTCCCTTTCCGAGATTATCCTTGACCCTATAAGGGCCTTCCCAATTTGCTGCGAGCTTTCCATCTTTGGCATTCTTGTTGCCGATGTCGGCCCTTCTCAAAACTAGGTCGCCACTCTGAAATGACCGAGGTCTTACTTT
>JAVKPL010001396.1:0-16505 GCA_032173675.1 Gastrolobium villosum | reverse complement strand
GTTATGTAGTCTTGGTTCAGGTTGGTCTTGTTATGAGGGTTTCGCTTCATTTCTCCGCAAATTTGTGGTTATATTTTTTGATGATATACTGGTCTATAGTTGTTCGATGGTAGACCATCTGTCTCACCTCCATCAGGTGTTGTCCATGTTGCGGTCTCATCACTTATTTGCTAAACAATCCAAATGCTCTTTTGGCCAATCTTCTATTCAATTTTTGGGTCATGTGATTTCGGGTATGGGTCTCTCTCCAGATCCAGAAAAGTTACACTCCATCCATGAGTGGCCTATCCCAACTACAGCAACACAGATTCGTGCCTTTCTCGGTCTCTCCGGTTACTACAGAAAGTTTATACGCCATTATGCTACAATTGCTGCCCCATTGACGGATCTGTTAACCAAATCGGGTTTCACTTGGTCTCCCAGTGCTGCCGCTGCCTTCCAGCAACTCAAAGAGCAGCTTACCCAGGCTCCTATTCTCCGGTTACCAGACTTTTCTAAGCCCTTTACTGTGGAGACGGATGCTTCGGGAATTGGAATTGGGGCCGTATTATTACAGGAGGAGCGCCCGTTGGCTTTTTACAGCCGCAAGCTTGCTCCGACAATGCAGGCTAAGTCTACTTATATCAGGGAGATGTATGCAATTACGTCCGCTGTTAGTAAGTGGCGCCAATACTTGCTGGGCTCTTCATTTGTGATTCGCACTGATCACAAGAGCCTTCATCACTTGATGAACCAGGTTATTCAAACACCTTAACAACAAGAGTTTTTGTCCAAGTTATTGGGCTTTGACTACTCCATTGTTTACAAGACTGGCAAAACCAACATTGTGGCTGACAGTCTTTCCCGAATTTCAGAAGCAGCCAGGATTCAATCCTCACCGCAACTGTTCGCCATTACTAGCCCTGTTCTCAATTATACTTCTCTCATTCAGTCCGAGTTACAATCCGATCCCTATACTAAGAGGATTATTACAGACATAGAGGCCAACATGAATACAGACAAATGGAAAAATTGGAGTTTCCGCAACGGACTTTTGTTCCTTCGTTCTCGGATCTTTATTCCTGCTAATTCCACTCTTCTGGAACACATCTTGCATGACATGCACACTTCTCCCCAGGGTGGCCATTCGGGTATTCAGGGCACTATCCAGCGTATTAGCAGGAACTTTACCTGGCACGACATGCGCAGACAGATTAGCGACTATGTACAAAGTTGTGAAATTTGCCAGAAAATAAAACCACCCAATCACCCCCCGTTGGGTCTATTGCAACCATTACATACCCCTGATTCCTTGTGGACCGAGTTAACTATGGATTTCGTTACTCGCTTACCTCTATCAATGGGACATACAGCGGTGTTGGTAGTGGTGGATAGATTCTCTAAGGCTGCTCACTTTGTGCCGCTGCCGTCTCATTACTCTGCTCCTAAAATTGCAGAACTTTTTTGGAATCATGTGGGCAAACTCCATGGACTCCCTCAATCTATTGTCTCTGACCGCGATCCCATCTTTTTGAGTGATTTTTGGCGTTCCCTGTTCAAGATGCAAGGAACTCAATTAAAATTTAGTTCTTCATACCACCCTCAAACGGACGGGCAAACCGAAAGGGTGAATCGTTGCTTAGAAACTTATCTGAGGGCCTTCGTGCATTCTCACCCCTCATTGTGGTCTAAACTCCTCAGCTGGGCGGAATACCACTATAACACTTCCTTTCACCACTCCACAGGAAGTACACCTTTTGAGATCATGTTTGGGTATAAACCACCGAATCTCTTGGCTTATTGTCTTGGTGGTTCAAAAAATGAGGCTGTGGATACATCGTTGGGACAGAGGGTTAGAATAATGGCTACCTTGAAAGATAACTTGTACAGAGCACAACAAATCATGAAGGGTCAAGCGAATAAACGAAGGAAAGATTGGAACTTTACCGTGGGAGAGTTAGTCTTACTTCGTCTCCAACCTTACCGGCAGCTTTCGGTTCATCGCCGTTCGTCCCACAAGCTTTCTCTCCGATATTTTGGTCCTTTTGAAATTTTGGAAAGGATAGGTCCGGTGGCGTATCGTCTCCAGCTTCCGGCCGCTGCAAAGATCCATCCGGTCTTCCATATTTCCCTCCTACGGCCATTTCGTCCGAGTCGATCTTATCACATCCACCCGTTGCCAGAGCACAATCCTTCGTCGGCGCTGTCTCATCGTCCTATTGCAGTGGTTTCCTCCAGAAATATTTGGAGGAAAGGACTCCTGGTTCCCCAAGTGCTGGTGCAATGGGAGGGACTAGGACCAGAAGACTCTACGTGGGAAGATAAGGGTTCCTTGCTTAATACTGACTTGCTGGTTACACAGGAGACTAGTGAAGCAAGCCTTCCCAACAAGGAGGACGAGGCACACTCAAATGGGATTCCAAATGACTCTTTGGCGAAGGGAGAGCAAGTTATGGGGCCTTTACATGCAACTCCCACTTTAATTTCTCCATCCTCTTTTCCCAAGGTCTGCGCACAGAAGGTGGGTGCGTGTCCAGAGGATTTTACAGAGTCCCATGCCTTGACAAAGTCCAGCGCCTGCCAGCCATTCAATGCTCCTGCCACGCGGATTGTACAGTCCCAAGGAGATCCAACGGCTGCCCACGCGTTGGCAGTGTCGGTAGCCTGCCAGCCGTCCGATTCCAATCTGGAACAGCGCGTGTCTGCCACGCCACTGCTGCGTCCTCGAGCCCTGCGTGCAGCAGAGCCTGCCACACCGCAGCTGTCCCCTCGCGTGTCTGCCACGCCGCTGCTGCTTCCTCGAGCCTTGCGCGCTGACGAGCCTGCCACACCGCAGCTGTCCCCTCACGTGTCTGCCACACCGCAGTTGTCACCTCGCGTGTCTGCCACGCCGCACCTGCTCCCTCGCGTGCCGTGCCCAGCTGTGTCTGACACGCAACAGTTGATTCCTCGCGCCGCGCGCCAGAGCGTGTTGCCTCCACCAGTACTGCAACCAGTTGTGCCAGTCAAGATGTTGGGCCCCACTCCATCAATTATCTCGCGTCTTGATCCAGCCATCGTGGACGATGGCCCATTTGAAGCACCGGGTAATGTTACGGGCCCAAGGAAGAGGATGCTACCAACTCATCTAAAAGACTACATAGTGGGCTAGAATTGTAAACTGTGTAGGGTTAGTGGGCTGGTGATTAATAGTCCATTAATATGTTAATAATATTACTGTGAGAGTGTTGTAAACGTGACTAGTGTGTGTGAAGTGTGACTAGTTGTTTAAAAGTGACAGGAAGTAACAAGAAAAGGATATAGAAAATTTTCACCAAACTCTCTCCTCTCTCTAGCCTCTCTCTATTCTCTCAGATCTCTCTCTTCTCTAACAACTTCTTGTTACAAAAGGTTTGAGGGTTTTAGTTTCTTTTTTGTTTTCCCATTGTTTTATGTTGTTTTTAATACAAAAGTCGCACATTTTTGTGGCAAGAAAAATCCCAACCCATAGCTTGAAAAAACATTTTTTAAACTTCTAAAAGCTCTCAAAAATCTGCTATTTTGAGATGGATTGTAATAGAATCTTGTTGATTTGTTGTTTCTGGGTTGTTTTGTTATGAACATCGCTAAAAAAAAGGGAGAGTTATCAGAATTGCACTACTTTCCCTTCACCAACTTTTTATCCCACTGGGTTTTTCTTAGGAATGTTTTTAAGGAAATCTTATTAACGTATAATAAATGGTGAACATCCAAGGGATGAGCTATGAAAATATTAATAAAGTAGATGTTCAACTTTCTAACCCCACATCTTCGCCCAATTTACCCTTACGTTTTCTTTCTTGTTTGTAAGTCTATTAACAGGATCATACTCTTCTCCAACACGAATATACTAGAATAATAATAATGCATGATGTTTGATGTTTACTTGAACCACACAAAGGTAGATCCAAAACAAGATTTCGATCACAAATGGAAGCACAACAAGCTAATAGGATTTAACAGTGTCATCTTTACTATTATAACCCATGATACTAAAGGGAGGTCCAGATTTTGTAGATTGACAATACAATACAA
This sequence comes from Gastrolobium villosum, assembly GCA_032173675.1. Taxonomy (NCBI): domain Eukaryota; kingdom Viridiplantae; phylum Streptophyta; class Magnoliopsida; order Fabales; family Fabaceae; genus Gastrolobium; species Gastrolobium villosum. The sequence continues at coordinate 12,473 of JAVKPL010001396.1, read as the reverse complement.
TGAAATGATCTTTCTTTCTCGTTGTCCTAATTCTCTATTTTCCTTTTATGTTCTTGTTATTCTTTTATTTTACAACATTTACAAAATTTTAAGTAACTTACAGTTTACTTTTATTTTGAACGACAAGTAAATTACAATTTGACTTCTGACTGGTTAGTATTTTGTACCTTTTTTCGTTTAATGGTGGAGAAAAAAGATTATCTGAGAAGGGGCGAGAAATTCAAGATTCATACTAATTTATATAGGATAATATAGTAGTGGGTTGGTTCGTAACTATATTCGATGAGTTCTCTTAGGTAGTGTTTGGTAGGTGAATATATTTTATTTTCCTAGGAAAGTGGTAGTGGCAATATAATATTCTCATGTTTGGTATATAGACATCTAAAATTATCCTAGAAAAGTTTTAGGGAAATATTAATCTCATGTCACATGAGACAACAAATCTCTCCTACACACTTAAAAAGTTATGGGTCCCACTTTAATTTTTTCCCTCTTTTTCTAAGCAATGTATAACACCTCGCAATTTTAAATTAAGTATTAAAATAGTGAATGAGTGATTAAGTGAAGAATTAATGAAAATCCTAAAGATTAGGCCAAAATGCAAAGAAAGGGCGAAAAGGTAATTAGCCATGCACACCACCCTAGGAAGATAAAAGTTGAGTAGAAGGTCTCAGATGATGAAAATAACACTGGAAATGGATTCAGAACGAAAAATTGAGTGGATAGGCGAGTTTCAGAAAAATCAGTGAATAGTGTTTTTCGCGGGTAAAGTACCGCGGTACGATTGCACCGTAAAACGTGCCAGTTGAGTTTTGAGCTCTAGGTTTCAAATATGGATTATAAATGGTTTATAGAGTTAGGAAACATGATTTTGATAAATTGTGATGAAATTAAGTCAGTTTGGGGAAGCGTGCCAATAACGCGCAATAGCTTAAAATAGTATTTTCTCCGAATGACCGAAAAACTTCGGATTCATCTGATAAAGTATAATTAAGGGACAATGGTCAATGTTAAAAATTAGAGTTTCTAAATAAGTTTTGAATTTACGGACGTTTAGTAGAAATCCGAGTTAGTTTAAATCGCGCGAGGTGGCGGTGGGGCCCATCTCACTTAAGTTATTTAACACATGTGTCACAAAAGACACTATTCACTCACCATCCTCCCCCTCTCTCTCTCCTCAAGGCCGTGACCCCCTCCCCTCCATGGAAATCAAACCCAAGCTTTTCTTTCCTTCCTAACTTGATCATTTCTCCACCAAATCTAACAAAATTTGTGTTGAAATTTGTAGGAAACAACCTTCCAAACACATTGGTGGTATCCATTTCCCTTGAAACCGCGCCATTGAGGAGATCCTGCCCATATAAAGCTGCGAATTTTTGGGGAAAATGGATGTTCATGGAGCTACTTGATCTTCCATTACTTGGACAAGTGTAGGGGTAGCATCTAGCCTTAGTTGTGAGTATGTTTTCATCTCATTTACATGGTTTGATTGTGATTTGAATTTGAGGCATAAACTTTGCATGTATGATGTGTGATGTTAGAGAGCTCAATTGGAAAATGTGTATTAGAGGATAATGTCTTAGAAAGATGCATTAAAGCTAGAAATGTAATAAAAATTATTGAGTAAAAATGTTGATTTTAACTTAGTGAAAATTTTGGTTGCCAAGACTGAGTTTTGAAAATGTGTTGGGAGTGTATTGGTGAGTTGTTGTATGATGGTATGATGATATGAGGTGTGGAGTGGTTAAAATTGATGGAAATTCCTTGGATGTGAATTAGTGAGCAAATCGACCTTTAGGCAAAAAGAGGTGAAATGATGTTGTGTAAATTGCTTGGATGATGTTTCATGCTTTAAATGACAATTAGTTGGGTTGTGTTGTGATTGTAAAGTGGAAGAATCAATGAAAAATAATGAGTGATGTCATTTGGCATAAAAGAGCCTAGAGTGAAAGATTTAGTAAACGGTGCTTAAAAGACGTAAAACGGAGAAACGATGATTGAATTAACCTTTTGGGCAACCTATGGAAGTATAATAAAATGAGAAAGAAAATTTAGAAAAATAAATCCCAAAATGACACTAAGAAGGCCGAACCTACAAGGGCGAAGAGAGTGATTTTGACATTTTCTGCGTTTTGATAGAATTGACGTGTACTCATGATGGTACATGATTGTGTAGGTTGCCGTACGTCGACTTGAACCCTGAACACTGAATCAGTGGATTGCCCTTGGTCCTGGACCAAGTGGATTGAGGTAAGAGATTGAATCAATGCATGTTAAATTGTAAATTATCATGTATTGTTTGAGTTTTTAGTGATTGGGAATGTCCTCTGTGTAGGCATTCTGTTGTGTACCAAGTTGAGGAATAAGCTGCTGCGGAGCTAAGTGGAATAATATATAAGGTAACCTTTTGGTACTGGGGCTTGTTCCCCTTGTGTGTTCCACCACACCTGTTGAGGGTGATGGTAGGAATTGTGTATGAGTAGTGTAGAACAGCATAAGCATGCATGTTGCATTTATGAAGGTACTTATGTACCAGATCACTGGCCAGTAGATAGTTAGCCTTCGGGCAAGTCCCGGACTTCCACTGGATAGATCTCCGAGAGGGAGTTCCAGTTGACCCAGGGTCGTGGTGTGTAATCCGGATAGGAGCACACTAGGAAGTCTTGGGTGTATGCGGATGGGAGGGGTACCTTGGTTGTGGTTCTAGGAACACACCTTGGATTGATACCCGTAGGCTTATATGCCGAGGAAGTTGTGTGGTATGGTAGCTACCAGCCCGCTTCGTCGTAGTTTGTATTCTTATATTCCCCATTTTCTCTAAATCCCTTGCTTTATCCCGTTTTAAAGTAATGTTGCTTTACAGTATTTATATGCATCGAAGTGAACCATTAGGCGGAGTTTTCTCCAGAACCTCTGGGTTACTGAGATATATTCGTATATCTCACCCCGTCTTCGAGACTTTATTTCATGAGGTAGCAGTGGCAGTGAAGCAGCGGGCAAGAAGCCCGCATGAGGATATTAGTGTTGCAGTCACATGTTTTGCATTTTAGTGGCCATTTGGCCTAGGCTAGACTTAAGGCATGAACATCTGATATGTATGTAGTATGAGTTTTATTGCATATTTGTTCATGTCATTTTGCCTAAGTCTAGTAGTTTATGTTGTTTTAGTTATGTACCATTTGTATTTAAAGTTGTAATATTTGGAGGATTGTAAAATTAAAGTGAATTTGTAAGTTGTAAATTGTAAGTAAGCATTGTAATTGTACCTTGATGCATGAACTATTATGATGGAAGGGCTTTAGGCCTATTTTAAGTTTATGATTATTTGTATGATGAAATTATGCATGAAAGTGAAGTTGGTGATTGAAACCATTTAAGAGTTTAAAGTAAGTGTATTGTAAAATAAATATGAACTGTATTGGGTTGTAAGAGCCCCAATGCATTGCTGGTCCTTGTGTGTGCCACCCATTGGATTATTAGGTACATTTGAGGTTAGATTGTTGATTTAAGAAAAACACTCCCCGGCAACGGCGCCAAAAACTTGACGTGAATCGGCAAGTGTACCGAATCGCGCAAGTAATACAGTGATAAATCAAAGTTCGTATCCACAGAGAGTGTGTTTAAATCAATTAAAACTCTTCTTTTTTTAAGATTAAATATTTCAAAAGGGTTTTGACATTCAAGATTGTGTGGAAATTTGATTAAAAGACTAAAAAGAATTGACATAAGGGTTGAGGTTATCCCCACCTTTTACTCTGGATTAAGTTAAGTATTAATATATATTTGTGAACTTAGATTTATCAGATAATGTTAATTCTCAATCCCTTGAGGAATTAAAATCTCATATAGAACCCTAATTCCTTGAGGTGCCCTATATGAGATCAAGCATAACGATCGATAATTGAAACATCTACAATATGAAGCATGTCTATGTCTAGATCATGTTCATACCGTCGTTCTATCCCCTTTCCGGATTAAAGACCTAGATCCCTCTTGTTGGCCCTAATCCTCAGATTTATTATTACTTACTAGATTGATCGGATGTAACAATACGAACAGAATTGATAAATATATTCATAAAAACTCAATCCATTGTATCAGGGGTTCACAAGGGTTCCAAAGTTCAATTGAAAAACAAAAACTAAAAGAACTACAGAAAGGTAGAAGAAGAGATCTCTCTCAGAACTTCCGCCTCCGAATGATCTCAGTTGTGTAGCATATCAGATGTCCTTCTAGGGTTGCCTTATGCCCTTTTTATAACCAGAAATTCCTCCTTTTCTCGCAACTGACAGCTGTCTCTCTCAATCCCACGCTTGGAGCGCAGGATCCACGCTCCAAGCGTGGAGCTTCTGCCATTTTTGTTTTCTCCACGCTCCAAGCGTGGAGTTCCACGCTTGAAGCGTTGACTCTCTTTTCTGAAGTCCCTTCCCACGCTTCAAGCGTGGGTTCCTACGCTTGGAGCGTGGGGCTTCTGTCTGATTCTTCTTCTTACTCCTTTATTTGTTATTTTCCTCCTGTAAACATGAAGAATTTGAGTGAGAGAGTGTCTGACAATTTTATTCAATAATTTCACCACATATACACTTTTATACACAGTTTTAGATCTGATTTCCTGCTGTTTTTGATCTATAAAAGTATATATGCTGGGAGCATATCAATTGTGCATATGCAAATTTGGGGATTTTAGGAAAAACAAAGGAAACTCTGGCGAAATTTTTGTATAATTGGCAGATTTTAGGTGAACTTCGGGAGAGCATATCTCCCTCCATAGAGGTCCGATAGGGACGTTCCATATTCCATTTTGAAGCTTGAGATGTCCCCTACATTGTATCAAAATCTTGGAATTTCTGGAGAGGTACGCAGCCCTGTACAGGCCAGGGAAGTTGCTGCCCTGTTTTGGCCCCGTACTTGGGGGCAGTTTTGGGTCGTTTTGGGAAATTTATTCCCGCTTCGTTTCTTAGTCAAATTAAGTGTATGATATATCAAATCGAATATTTAGGTGTCTAGTTTATGGTATAAAAATTTGAGGACAAATGGATGAGTGGTTTAGGTACAGAAATTCAAGGAGTATTGGACGTTTGGAGCTGTTTCGGGGTTGGTTGGTAATTTTGCTTGTCCAACTTCAAACGGCGATAACCGGAGCAAACGAGCTCGGAACCAAGCATGTGATAGCTTTCTGGAAAGGTAATTAAGTAATAAAAAAGTATAGCAAGGTATGAGAGACTTAATTTTTACTGTGCTTCCGCAGTAATTTAGAGACCGAACCCTGTTTGGATGTGTAGAAAACGCAAAAGTGTGAAATTGGCTAAGTGGATTTATGGGAACCCCTTAGTGTCTTATTATAACAAAAGTTAACTATTAATATAGTATAGATAAGTATTCCGCAAGAGTTTACAGTTACGGTCACAACTTTTAATTATTACACTTTTTATGTTTTCAACTACTCGCGTAATAATCGGAAAAAGTTTATTCGCATTTTTATAAATGAATTGCTGTGATTGTAACTGCGCTTAATATCATAATTAATGTTAACAATACCGGTGTACAACGGGCTGTTACACAATGGGATCACATAAAATTGTGAGTGCAACATGAGATAACATATCTCCTATTGTATAAGAAAATATAATCCCAAAGTTTTATTCCCAAGATTTCACATAACACATAAAAATGCCAACAAAGATGGCCATCAAAAATATGGTATTTTAAGAATCCTTGTTGGTGGGAAAATGTTCAGTGAAATTTTAGACAAATCAATATCGTGCCCTAGCTGGTCGACTAAAATATAACCCATTTGTTTCAACAGGAAGCCTTCGCTTAATATCTGAGACTAGGGTTGTAAATGGGCTAGGCTGGCCCAGCCCAGCCTACAGCCTGGCCTACATTGAGCCTGGCCTAGCCCAGCCTTTCAGAGAATGTAGAGTAGACTTAGGCTTATATGAAAGCCTTTTTAACAAATAGGCCATAGGCCACTTTTGTCAAGCCTGACCTAAAGCCTTGTAGGCTGGCCCATTTAATTTATTAAAATAAAATAAAATACTAATATTTATTTTATGTGGCAAAGTACCAATACCAACCCTAATTTTTATGTGCACTGCCGCTTCTGTAACAGCCCGTTACGTACCGGTATTGTTAACATTAATTATGATATCAAGTGCAGTTACAATCACAGCAATTCATTTAATAAGAATGCGAATAAACTTTTTCCGATTATTATGCGAGCAGTTGAAAACATAAAAAGCGTAATAATTAAAAGCTGTGACCGTAACTGTGAACTCTTGCGGAATACTTATCTATACTACTTTAATAGTTTACTTTAATTTTAATAAGACACTAAGGGGTTCCCATAAACCTACTTAGTTAATTTCACACTTTTGCGTTTTCTACACATCCGAACAGGGTTCGGTCTATGAATTACTGCGGACGCACAGTAAAAACTCAATCCCTCATACCTTACTATCTTTTTTATTACAGAATTACCTTTCCAGAAAGCTATCACATGCTTGATTCCGAGCCCGTTTGCTCCGGTTATCGCCGTTTGAAGTTGGACAAGCAAAACTGCCAACCAACCCCGAAACAGCTCCAAACGTCCCTTACTCACAAAATTTTCTGCACTTAACTACTAGTCCAATGTCCCTCAAAATTTTACACCATAAACTAGACACCTCAATCTTCGATTTGATACATCGTATGCTTAATTTAACCAAGGAACGAAGTGTGAATAAATTTCCCAAAACATACCCAAAACGGACCCCATGTACAGGCCAGAACAGGGCAGAAACTTCCCCTACCTGTACAGGGCTGCGTGCTTCTCTAAAAACTACAAGATTTTGACACAATGTAGGGGACATCACAAACTTCAAAATGGCATATGGCACTTCCCTATCGGACCTCTATGGAGGGAGATATGCTCTCCCGAAGTTCACTCAAAATTTGCCAATTATACAAAAGATTCGCCAGAGTTTCCTTTGTATTTCCTAAAATCCCCAAATTTGCATAAGCTGTTTAGCACCACAAATGTACCTAAAATTCAGCAATAATCCAATGGGTGGCACACACAAGGACCAGCAATGCCTTGGGGCTCTTACAACCCAATTCAGTTCACAATTTATTACACAGTTTATACCATATAGCTCATTTATAATTCTTACTCATTTCAATCACAAAAGTCCACTTACATGCAATTTCTCAACATAACATAAACCGTAGATCTAATATAGGCCTAAAGCTCTTCCATCATTTTGCATCAAGTATCTTTCAACATAAAACTTAGAATGATAAATATGATAACACTTAAGCAAAATATACATGTTCATGGATAATTAACGACAACACTTCATGATCTTCCTATGGGCCTCTTGCCCGTCACTCCTGTGCCACTGCTACCTCTTGAAATAAATGCCCCGAGACAGGGTGAGATATACGAATATATCTCAGTAACCCAGAGGTTCTGGAGAAAACTCCGCCCAATGATTCACTTCGATGTATATAAATAGTATGAAACAACATCACTTAAAGCGGGATAAAGCAAGGGATTTAGAGAAGAGGGGAATTATCAGAATACAAATACAACATGCGGGAATGGTAGCTACCAATACCACGCACTGTCCTCGGCTATATGCCTATGGGTACTACCCCTGGCGTGTTCCAAGAACAACCCACCAAGGTACCCCTTCCAACAATATACACCCGAGACTTCGTAGTGTGCTCCTATCCGGATTACACACCACGACCCTGGGTCAACTGGAACTCCCTCTCGGAGACTTATCCAGTGAAAGTCCGAAAACTTGCCCGAAGGCTAAACTATCTACTGGCCAGTGATCCGGTACATATAGTACCCTCATAAATGCTAATGCATGCTTTTGCTGTTCTACACTACTCATACACACTTCCTACCGTTGCCATCAACTGGCAAGGTGGAACAAAAAAGGGGAACAAGCCCCAGTACCAAGAGGTTACCTTAAATATTAATCCACTAAGCTCCGCAGCAGCTTAATCCATAGCTTGGTACACAACGGAATGCCTACATAGAGAACATATCCAATCACTTAAAAAATCAAGCAACACATGAAATTTCACAATTATACATGTGTTAACCCATTCACTTACCTCTATCCACTTGGTCCAGGACCAAGGGCAGTCCACTGTTTCACTGTTCCGGGTTTTAAATCCACGTACGACAACCTATACAACCATGTATAGCCATCAGTTTCAGTCAAATTACGACAGAACGCGAAAACGTCAAAAATCCTCCCCACCACATGGATGGTTCGGCCAACATAGTGCATTCTTAGGATTTATTTTTCTAAATTTTCTTTCTCATTTTATTACATTTCCTTAGGTTACTAAAAGGCTAGTTCAATCGCTGTTTTTCTGTTTTACGACTTTTACGCATCGTTTTGCGAAATATTTCACTCTACGCTCATTAGGCCAATTTCACCACTTATTGTTTTTGCATTGATCCTTCCACATGCCAATCACCACACAACCCCTCTAATTACCTTTTTAACACATAACACATCACTCAAAATTTTCCAAAACATCCATTCCCCAATTTACCTCAAATGGCCGAATTCTCACTAGTTCACATCCAATGAATTTCCATCAATTTTAACTACTCCACACCTCATATCATCCTATTATATCATTATACAATCATACAACCACTCACCAATACACTCCTAACACGTTTTCAAAGTTCAAAGTCTTGACACCTCAAAATTTTACTAAGTTAAAAAACATAAATTTTCACTTAAAATTTTCATTGCATTTCTAGCATTAATACATCATTATAAGGCATTATCATCTATTAGACATTTTCCATTTTAGCTCTCTAACACAACACATCACAAAATCCCTCTTTAGGGTCAAAAATCCAAACTCAAAAATCAACCAATGAAATGTTGAAATAACTCACCCAAATGCAAGGTATATGGCTCCTCCTAAGCATACTCCACCATTGAAGCATGAAAAAGCTTCATGAACACCAAAAATTCTCACAAAACCGCAACTGAAATGGGGCTATATCTCCTCACACACACGATTTCAAGGTTCAAGAATGGTACCAATGGCTTTAGAAGGTGTTTTCCATCAAGTTTCAAGACAAGAATCACTTGATTTGGTGGAGAAATGGTGTAGTTATGATCCAAAGAAATTTTGGCTCATGAAGGGGTGGGGGCTGTGTTTTCTAGCGCAAAATAGGAGGGAGAAGGAAAGAAGAAGGTGATGAATAGCGAAGGTGGTGAGGTGGCTTAAGTGGGCGGGTCCCAGCGATTTAAAATTCATCTGACTTTCACTAAACGTCCAAATATTCAGAATTTATTTAGAAACTTCGATTTTTAACATTAACTAATGTCCTTTAATTATACTTGATCAGACGAATCCGGAGTTTTCCAGTCTTTCGGAGAAAACACTATTTTAAGCTATTGCGCGCGCTATTGGCACGCTTCCCTAAACTGACTTAATTCCACCAAAATTTATCAAAATTCATATTTCCTAACTCTATAAACCATTTATAACTTATATTTGAAATCTAGAGCTCAAAACTCAACTGGCACGTTTTACGGTGCAATCGTACTGCGATATTTTTACCCGCGAAAAATACTATTCACTGATTTTTCCGAAACTTGCCTATCTACTCAATTTTTTGTTCTAAATCAATTTCCATGGTTATTTTTATCATCTGAGACCTTCTACTCAATTTTTCCTTCCTAGGGTTGTGTGCATGGCTAATTACCGTTTTGCCCTTTCTTTGTATTTTGGCCTAATCTTTAGGATTTTTATTAATTCTTCACTTAATCACTCATTTAATATTTTAATACTTAATTTAAAATTGTGAGGTGTTATATTCACCCCACCTTTTATAATTTTGTCCGTAAAATTACATCTTAACGATCCCGTAACACGGGGTGTAATCGAAGAATCTCATTTATGTGGTATCCATCATTACTTAGTCCTTCACAACTTGATAATTTCGGGGATCTGACCCCTTAACTCATTATATTTTTCAATGTTTCCTTAAACCACTGTTGCTTTTTCGTTAATTGCAGTTCATAATATACTCATTTTACAACTTGTCATTTATGGTGCCACGACCTTCAATTCGCAATACTTTAAGCTCTTCATGGCTTACGGTTACACTTTTACCAATTTATAGGTACTATATGACCACATTATAATTTGTCTGTCTCACTTCATCTCATTCTCATCTTTATCTACTTTTCTGACCCAATGTTGTTCCCAAAGGCATCTAACCGTATTTATAATAGACTTTAGTCGTTCTTATGTATACTTACTGATTATTCCTGGAATGTTTCCAACTCATACTTTCTTTAATACTTAACTCTTTTCGCTGTCCTCACTGTTCCAACCAAACTCAAATCTACTAGTCCTCTCCATTACTGTTACTACTCTTATCATTTCATTGTTTTCTTGGCTTTCACCCAAGCACACACTTTCTAGTTTCAAGGGCACTTTGTCGTTTCCTACAATTTCGACTCACATTAAATTCTATACTCATATACTTTATTTTTCCTTGTCACGTGTCTTCACCTCTTCTTAAGTACTCGTAACTATATCTTTCTCTTCGTGATACGAAACTAATAATCCTCACAATAGTTTATATTTCCGATTAACCTTTTAACGTTCTTTAACCACAACACACTCCTGAATTTTTCCATCTACAATTCATATTCATAATTGACACTCACTGTTACTATCTTTATTAACTAACCATCTCAACTTTATTAATTCTGTCAGCTCAACTCCATATTTAAACTTCTCATAGTCTAAACACAACACTCCTCGATAACCTCCACATCAAGGCCTCATATTTAATATTTTCTCCCCTAACTATTTCCAACTTTCATTCCACTCCGATGTTGCAAATTCACCATATGTTCCACTTACTTATACTATTTTTCATAATCATCGTCATTTAATCATGGATGTCAAACTCAAAACACTATTACTTTACAGCTTTTCTCACTTCCATTAAACACCTTGAAACGAATCAATTTTCGACCCACTTCACTATTAACTGGCGGACTATTCAAAATGCCATATCTCTCATATACAAGTCTTATCCGCTAGGAATCCTTGAAACTTAATTATCAAGTCACTTAAAATTAATTCCATCATTGCCACTACTTCTACAATTCACCACCAGTTGGTATATCAGTCTCTCGGAATATTCAAAGTTATCACAAACACTAGTCCATACGTCATTATTACCTAGCCAAAACAACATCAACATTGTACATTTTCGACACACTTTCCACCATTAGTGGCATATGCGATTATATATAACACTCCTCAATCTACGTTACCAGTAAAACCAAGCTATTCACTTTTTGGTAATCAATTACAACTCTAGTTTCCATCTATTATTACACGTTCGTACTTGACTCTATTATAATTGACCTTTCATTAAGGCTAATAAGCCCCCGTTTTAACTCGAACTCTTGTTCATCACTAGCCTTCCTAGAAGGGCACTCACTCAATCTGTCAACATCAATCACGCTATTATCTATTTCATCATAAGACGAGAATTCCAACTAACTTACTACCTCACTTGGAGTCTAAATGATTTCATCAGACTTACTTTACACCCACAATAGTGCTTCACTATCACACTTCAAAATTCTTACACACTATGCCTCACCTCTTATATCCAAATCTAACATATTATTGTTCATTTACAATTACCTGACCTCACATTTTTGCGTTAATCACATGGAAAAACTCTCTCAATACAGTGGGTAACAACATTCACAGGTTTAACCCCTCGAGCTCTTGCTGTCCTAAGGGCCCCAGATGTAATGACCCACCGATCAGAGAATCCACCCATATGATTCATGCCGTAAAAACGACTTACTACTAGCTGTCTCTATTCTAAAGGCATCCTCCAAATGTTTCTTCTTTGTGCATTTACATCAATTATCTCTACCATACTAACCGTTACACCAATGTGGAACACTTCCTCGTTTTTCATTACTCATATCAAATCCTACTAGTCTCCGGGAACTTAACCCGCACAGAGATAGGTATACTGTCTTGACACATAGGCCCCACTGAGATCTTCTTACTATCAAATCATATTACATGTACCCAGTGCATAGGGAAATTTATACTCATAATACATCTGTATATAACAGCAAACGTGTACCCAGTACACAGAGGAGTTCATGCTTATAACTTATCTGTATATAACGGCAAAATTGGTACTCCGTACACTCCAGATCACACATGGACCCAGTCCATTTGGTGTCTTTATCACCTCTGTATATAACATCAAAATATCTTTGGTATATTCACATGGGGCTGCCCCCAATAATCTTAGTAGTAGTGGTATAATATACACTTGTTACATATAAGTTAATTTATTTTACTCTCTCGTGTTATTCTTCTCACTGATAGTTTACTTTCGTTTTGGTTACCCGTTGGACCTGGTTTATAACATAGTCACTATTATA
>JAVKPL010001395.1:0-16515 GCA_032173675.1 Gastrolobium villosum | reverse complement strand
TTACAATATGCGTTTAATTGGACCTAATTAACCCTAAAATAAAAGCTAACCCTTAAAAGAAATAAATAATTAAGCATATGATTACCTCCCACCACCAATGCTACTCAAAACTCTTCTACATAGTGGTGCTCCACAACTCAGTTGGGACCCACTATTTCGTTGAGCTAGAGTAGTGTTTGAAGTGTAAGACACTTAGGGTGCTGGTTTAATGCTTAACTAAGACATAAGTTGCAGGTACAGCCCGGCTTATGTGCTTAGGGTAATGGTGCTAGGTTGGTTGCATGAGATGCACACTAAGTGACAAAGAGTTGTCAACCTAATGTTAAGAGAGGGTATGAGATACTGTTGATAAAGATCAACCCATTATTTAAATTAATCTTGCGGTCTCAGACGGAGATTAAAGTAAATAATCGCACTCTTAATCCCACTAAGGTAAAATCTAAAGTAGATTAACCCTAAGTCAAAAGGAAGGGTCATTGACTTAGATAAAATAGTGGGAGGGGCAAATTATTTCAAGTCTTTAATAATTTACTTTTAACTACATAACCGTATATTAAATGAAATCATATTTACATCTTTTTCAGCTTTTAGTATGACTAATCAACTGTCACTACATTCAATTCTCGATACGAATGAACTGACCGGTTCAAATTTTATGGACTGGTATCGGAACTTAAGAATTGTTCTTAAGACCGAAAATATAGCTTATGTCCTTGACACTGCTTTGCCTATTGCGCCTAAGGAAGGGGAAGATGGGTTCACGGAATTTGATTTCGAAACCCACAAGCAACACGTGGATGATAATGTGTTGGCTTGTTGCATGATGCTGGCATCCATGTCGCCTGAACTGCGTAAACAACACGAGCATATGGATGCCCCCTCTATTATCATGTATCTCAAGGAGTTGTATGATATTAAAGGCAGACATGAGAGGTATGAGACCTTTAGGGAATCGTTCCTGTGCAAGATGACTGAAGGCATGTGTTTTAACCGCCATGTACTGAAGATGATGGCACTCATTGAGAAGCTAGAGGGTCTAGGGTTCACAATGGATGCTGAATTAATTAATGACTTAGTTCTATCATCACTTCCTCCTTCTTTCAGTGAATTCATAATGGATTACAACATGCATGGGATGCTTGTGAGCTTGCCAGAGTTGTTAAGGATGTTAATGACTGCTGAAATGTCTATCAAGAAGGATGAGACACAAGCTCTTATGATTGGTGGGCCTGAATGGGCCGTGGGCAAGGGCAAGGAGCCTGCAAAAGGCAACTCCCTTAAGCCCAAAGGAAAACCCAATAAGAAAAAGGGCAAAAGGAAAGGTAAGGGAGCACCCAAGGACAAAAGCGATGTTGTGTGCTTCCATTGTGGCAAATATGGCCATTGGAAAAGGAATTGTCTAGACTACCTGAAGAGTGTGAAGAAGCATGGTGATGCTTCAACCTCAGGTATTCACATGATTGAGATAAATTATTTTTATGCTAATCCGACTTTATAAGGTATTGGATACCAGTTATGGTTCTTATTATCTGCAATGTGTTGCAGGTGCTTAGAAGCCTAAAAGATTGGAGAAGAACGAGGTAGACCCCGCGCAGGTGATGAAGCAAGAGTTGTTGCTCATGCTGGTGAGGATACCGACCTCATTAGCCTACGGGCACTTTATTGCATTTGAATAATTGTCTTTAAGTTCCCGGCATTTCTGGAAATATTATTTCTTGTTTAGAACAATATGGTTTTGCTTTAACTATTAAGGACGGTACATTTTCTATCATTTTGAATGATATTGTCATGGTACGCTTCTTTAATTAATGGCTTGTATGTTTTGGAAATGGGAACTAAAGTGCTCAATGAAGATGTGAAATGACCTAGGATAGATAATCAATCCTATCTTTGGCACTATAGACTAAGGCACATAAATGAAACAAGATTGTCTAGGATGCATAGAGATGGATACCTGGACTCCAAAGATTTGGAATCCTATAGACAGTATGAATCTTGTCTAGCTGGGAAAATGATTCGTCAATACCCAAAGAGCTTGAGATTCATAGGGCTAGTGAGTTATTAGAACTCATTCGCTGTGATTTATGTGGCCAAATGTATATTGTGGCTAGAGGAGGAAACTCCTATTTCATTTACTGATGAAGTAGTGAAACAGCGTGGCAAGATGGTTAAGTCATTGCGATCAGATCGTGATGGTGAATATTTGAGCCATGAGTTTCGGGATTATCAGAGAGAAAATAGATTTCTCTCGCAGTTTATTGCACTTAACACACCACACCAAAATGGTGTCAGGAGAAATAGGACTGTGTTAGACATGGTTAGGTCTATAATGAGTTAGACTCAACTTCCAAAATTGTTTTGGGGATATGCCTTAGACACAGCGGCATACCTTCTAAATAGGGTACCGTCTAAATCTGTTCAGACCACACCATATGAGATATGGAATGGTAAGAGACCCAACCTGAGTTAACTCAGGGTATGGGGATCGCCAGCTTATGTCAAAGCGTTGGCATCAGACAAGCTTAGTGCTGAGAGTAATAAATGTGGGTATCCCAAGGTTCTAAGGGATACTAGTTTTACTCCAGGAATGCTGAGTTCCTTGAGAAGGATTGGATCTCTCAAGGAGGCCGTGGGAGTAAGATTGATCTTGAAGAAGTACAAGATCCACAAGAACATATTGAGGAACCCGAGTCTGCTCCGCAGGCGACGTTCTCCAATGGAGAAGTAAACACACAACTCCGTAGATCTACGAGGGTCATCCATCCACCTGAGAGGTACGGGTTTGTGATCGAGAATCAGCAAACTGTTGAGGATGATGAACCAAGTAACTACGAGGAGGCGGTCAAAGATGTTGACTCCTCAAGATGGCTTGAAGCCATGGAATTTGAAATGGATTCGATGTATCAGAACAAGGTATGGACCTTGGTTCCTAAACCGCAAGGAATAGTTCCTATCGGTAATAAATGGGTCTTTAAAAGAAAGACTGATGCAGATGGCAACGTTCAGACCTACAAAGCTAGGTTGGTGGCGAAAGGGTATCGTCAAAGACAAGGAGTTGACTATGATGAAAATTTCTCACCAGTTGCCATGATCAAATCTATTAGGATCATGCTTGCAATAGCAGCATACCACGACTATGAAATTTGGCAAATGGATGTCAAGACCGCCTTCTTGAATGGGTTCTTGAAGGAGGAAGTGTACATGACACAGCCTGAAGGCTTTGAAATCAAAGATCAGGAGCATATGGTATGCAAACTACAAAGGTCAATATATGGGCTAAAGCAAGCATCAAGGAGTTGGAATATACGTTTTGATGAAGTCGTTAAGAGTAACGGTTTTATCAAGAACGAGGATGAACCTTGTGTTTTCAGAAAGGTTAGTGGGAGTAATGTCGTCTTCCTAGTGCTCTATGTAGATGACATATTGCTAATAGGAAATGACATCCCCACATTAAAAATAATGAAAGAGTGGCTTTCAGAAAACTTTACCATGAAGGATTTGGGAGAGGCAGCCTTTATACTAGGTATAAAGATCTATAGAGATAGATCCAAGAGGCTGCTGGGTTTATCTCAATCCACGTACGTTGACAAGATGCTAAAGAGGTTTAGCATGGAAGGGTCGAAAAGGGGTTTTCTTCCTGTCAGCCATGGGGTACACCTATCAAGGGCTATGTGTCCTAAGTCACAGCCTGAGAAGGATCGCATGAGTGGAATTCCATACGCTTCGGCTATTGGATCCATCATGTATGCCATGATATGTACGAGACCAGATGCCTCATATGCTTTAAGCATTACGAGCAGATACCAGTCAGACCCTGGAGAGGGTCACTGGACAGCAGTCAAAACCATCCTTAAATACTTAAGAAGAACTAAGGATGCGTTTCTGGTCTATGGTGGGGTTAATAAGCTAACAGTGAAAGGGTTCACTGAAGCCAGCTTTCAAAGTGACAAAAATGACTGTAAGTCACAATCAGTGTTCGTATTCACCTTAAATGGTGGGGCAGTATATTGGAAGAGTTCCAAGCAAGATACTAAAGAAGATTTAACGACAGAAGCTGAATACATAGCTGCTTCAGAAGCGGCTTAGGAGGCCGTGTGGATCAAGGAAGTTCATAACTGAACTTAGGGTGGTTCCAAGCGTGGATGAGCCCATACTGTTGCTTTGCGACAACACTTGAGCCATTACGCAGTCAATGGAACTTAGGTCTTATCAAAGATCTAAACACGTGCTCCGCAGATATCACTTGATTAGAGTAATCAATGATAGGATGGATGTAAAAATGGATTATATTCCCACAGTTAAAAACCTGGCCGATTCTCTGACAAAGGCTGTTTCTCAGAGAAAACATGATAGTCATTATGAGGCTTTGGGCATACGACTTAGGTCTGATTGGCTCTAGGCCAAGTGGGAGCTTGTTAGCATATGGGTGTCCTAGAGACAATCTTTTGATTAAATAAAGGACACTAAATGTAGAACTTTGTTTGTCGCAAATAAATGAAAGCACTATTTATTCAGTTTCATATTGTGTCTCGATATTACTGTTAATATTATATGAACGAACTGGATAAACCCCTTGGAATAGAACAGATATCTCTTGAGTATCTGTGATGAGATCACGATCATGAGGATTCAAGGATATTGCATGTCTATTCTAATTATATGTTCCTAGTCTAGAGACACTGAGTTTGGGGATCAGTGATCTCAAGTAAAGACTAGTACGACTTATCTACTTGTATATGGATACAAGGTAAAGACCTCATGAGCTGCAGATATGGAGATATCTTAGCTAAAGTCGTGGGTGGACCTATAAGAGTATAGCTCGCACTGAGCAGACCCAAAAAGAGACTCTATGAGGAAATCTTACAGATAGTGTCATTAGAGTAATCTCTTTATGTTTGGGTATGTCTTTCCTTAGACCAAAAGTTATTACCTAGACTGTGTTCTTGAAGACATGTTTTGATTGTATGCCTCGTCTGCCTGAAACATGGAGACTCATAGGTATAATGTTGGGCGTGTCCTTAAAGGGCACAGGGCTAGGGTAATAAGCTGAAGGAATTCGTCAAATCTCTGTGAGAGATTAGGTTATCTGTAAACCGGAGAAATCAGGATGACATTTACAGGGACTCGGGAATATATGCATAGTAAAAGAGATCATGAGATGATTTGCCTTTAGAGTCAGTAAATTGAAGATTCCCTATTTCGAATAAAGCTTACCCTAAACCGCAGGGGTTGATACATTTCCTTACCCTGGGTTAATGGGAAGATAACCGAGACGAAGGTAAATACATACGGTAACCAAATATGTGCAATAGGATGATCAAGTCATTAATCTGACTAGTTCTGGGGCAACAAAGCATTGCTAGTGCTCTGTGTTGTCATTAATTGGGTTGTGGGCTTGTTGGGCCCAAGCCCAGTTATGTCAGAAGCTAAGTTGGACCTAATGGGTCACACACTAACACCTTGTAGTCATGATGGACTAGCTTTAAAGGTATTGGGCCTAATAATGGTTGTTAGCCCAAGAAGCTGTTTGGAAGCCCACCTAAATGGGTGGGTGGTGCATGGAGCTTAGTAATGGGCTTGGATAGTCCAAGCCATTACTAATTAATTTAATTAGTTAAATTAATAATCAAATATTTGAATTTCGAATTTTGAATTTAAAATTTGAATTTTGAAATTTGAATTTGGAATTGGAATTTCGAAATTCGAATTTTGAATTTGAAATTTGAATTTTGAAATTTGAATTTGGAATTTGAATTTTGAAATTCGAATTTTGAATTTGAAATTTGAAATTTGAAATTTTGAATTTTGAATTTGAATGTTTGAACATTTGAATTCAAGTGTTTGAATTCGAATTTGAATTAGCTTTGAAAAGTTGTTTCATAACAAAAGGATAAGACAGGATCTTATTGTAGCATATTCCTTGGATCAAGAAGCATCTTTGGAGCATATCCTTGGGATGTTTGGTGCGCAAATTTGAGTGATAAGGATGTCATCTTATCACTTAAAACAAAGCTCCATTCAGATTTGGTGGTTGAGGGAATCAGTGGGTGAGTTGATTCAAATTTTGAATGCAACTACTCAATATATTTGGACCCCTTCTAGGGCTGAATTATGCGCATGAAAAGTATACTATATCACATCTAGGATTAGAATTCCTGTCATTAAATACGCTCCTCTGACCACCACCTCTCTTGAACTGACCTAGAGGCTGCCTTACCTATAACCCCCTACCTCTATTATTATTCTGATGGTAGCCACCTCTGTTATTATTACTAGAAGGGCCAGATGTCCTTGCAGAAGTAGACTTCGGATACCTGCTATACACAGTTTCGACCCTCTTGCACTGGGTCTCTAAATCAGCAAAATCCCTCACAGCAGTGTTAGACATTCTCTTCGCAAATTTCTCACTCGAGCCCCTCTGAAATTTTGCAGCTAGAAACTCAGGAGTCGGCAGCATACCCCCATAATTCACAAACTTAACCAGCTCATTAAATTTTGCCACATAGGCATCAACAGTCATGGTACCCTGTACCAGTTTATCAACTCACCCTGCTTAGCTTCCCGAACATCCCTGGGAAAATACTCCTCATGAAATAATCGCTCAAATAAAGCCATGTGATTTCAACCCCCTAAATGGTAAACGAGCGAGATGCATTGTTCCACCATTCGTGGGCATCCCCCTCAAGCATGTAAACAAAATATAATAATCTCTGGGGATCCTGACACTTCACTACTTGGAATATTTTCTCCATCCTCATCAACCAAGTAGTCACTACCTTCGGGTCCCTTGACCCCTGAAAGATATGAGTCTCTGCTCATCAGTACCAGTAAAACCATGCCCAACAACCCCAGATGACTGAGCAACAACAGTAGGATCTGCAGAAGGCTCTGGGATATAAGTAGGATCAGTAGTGTGGTGCCTCGTGAGAATGATGACTAGTGTAACACCCCGTGTATACCCGGTTGTTAACATGTTATCGTATTAAGACACGCTTAATTGAAAATACGGAATAATCTTTTTTTTAATCCAATTATGACGTCATTATATTTACCATGTTAAATTACTCAATTTATTTTCAAAACATTGCCTATATATGATTGCAAATGAACATCTACTGAAATACCTCAGATTCATATATAATAAGTTTCTAAACTATTACAACTCGAGCATAAAGTCCAACATAATCAAACGTGGCATGGACAACCCCCATGCTCACACAAACAAGGCAACATCACCAACTGAGTCTCAACATAAATGTCATGTAAATGAAACTAAAACATAACAACAATAAACATAATCCAGCTTCTATCTAAGTTAACTCCGGCCTCCTGCCGCCTGAGGTATCTTCCCCAACATTACCTGAACCTGAAATGATGCCCTAAACGTGGGGTGAGATCTCTAACAAGAAATCTCAGTAAGACAAGCGGTCCTCATGGAACTTCCACCCCAAGCTCACTTACATGCGTACTATAAGTTCTAAAAATAGTTTACCATATAAGTTCTGAAAATAGTGTAATGCAACAGATAATCATGAATGTGTGTCAAATCTATTCTACTGGCCAGAGAAATGCAGGAAATACGTCTATATCCTACAGATAGTGTAAGATGCTACTTGCACCCACCCACAGCCCCACCATTTTGTATGACGCTACATACTCAGCCTTGCCGTCTAGGTGGAACAACAAATACATATTAAAAGCCATTGCACATAACAACTTAAAACCCTTCAAGTATATAAAAAAAAAACATGAAAACACAGCATGCACATACACCATTCTCCCATGGGGTAAGGTGGAACCACACGATGGCTAAACCGAGGACACAAAAGCTTACCTGTACCCGTATGCCCCTCTGACTCGAACTCGGTATCACAAGGTCCACACCACAAATCGAATCAAATGCACTCACAAATCTGGTTCAATGACCATCATAGTATCAATATACATATTCTGAAATTCCGATGCAACCAAATATTATGGAAACTAAAAAGAGAGCATTAAAGGAAGTAGAGAGAATTTGTATCAAAGAATACATCAAGTCACGTTCATTCAGTATGTGGAAAAGCTTATACAAAGACAGTTCACTAACTGTTTATATAGTGCATCATGAAGGTTTGTTATTAATCACAACAAACTCTAACAAATACAACAAACTATGATAGTTATAACAAACTATGAACAACAAACTCTAACAAATACAACAAACTATGATAGTTATAACAAACTAACTGTTTGATGAGCTGGTGTTGGTGTCATTGGTCAATACCCTCCCACAAGCTGGACGGTGGATATCCAATAGTCCAAGCTTGGCAAAATTCAAAGAAAAGGGTTTGGGATATAACGGTTTGGTGAATATGTCAGCAACCTGACATGTAGAAGAGACCGGAAGTAAATGTATGAGACCAGCATGAATCTTCTCACGAATTATGTGACAATCTAGCTCAATATGTTTAGAGCGCTCATGGAATTGCGGATTATGAGCCAAATATATTGCAGATTGACTATCACAAAAGACCGAAGCAGGTTTAGGAGAAGAACAACCCAGATCAGTGAGGAGATAGTGCAACCATTGCAATTCACAAGTGAGATTAGCCAAAGAACGATATTCAGCCTCAGTGGATGATCTAGAAACAATACTTTGCTTTTTAGAACGCCAAGAAACTAAAGCTGAACCAATGAATACACAAAAACCAGTTATGGAACGTCGAGTATCCAAGCAGCAGGCCCAATCAGCATCAGCAAATGCTGATATGCTGGTGTCATTGGTAGCAGGAAAGAATAAACCAGTCCCAGGAGAAGATTTAAGATATCGCAGAACCTTCATAGCAGCAAGATGATGAGCATGCATCGGATTGGCCACAAACTGGCTTAATTGTTGTATAGCAAATGATATGTCTGGTCTCGTAGTGGTTAAGTATAAGAGACGTCCAATAAGACGACGATAAGCAGCTGCATCAACATAAGGATTTCCCTGTTCCCGTTGAAGTTTGTGAGAAGCATCCATGGGTGTTGAAGAAGGTCGAGCAGCTAACAAACCACTATCTTGAAGAAGTTCAAGAGTATATTTACGTTGAGTAACAACTATACCTTGAGAAGAACGAGACAATTCTAATCCCAGAAAATATCGGGCAGGACCAAGATCCTTAATTTTGAATTTGGTATCTAAGACATGTTTAACACGGTTTATTTCATCAGAATCATTGCCAGTAAGTAGAACATCATCCACATAAACCAAAAGGGCAGTAAACGAAGCTCCATTCTTACGAATAAACAAGGAATGATCGGCCTGAGATTGTATATAACCAATGGACAGCAGTAAAGAAGACAATTTTTCATACCACTGACGGCTGGACTGTTTCAAACCATATATGGATTTTTGAAGTTTACAAACAGTCCGAGAAGAGGGAGCTTCAAATCCTGGAGGTAAACTCATATACACATCCTCATGGAGATCTCCATGAAGGAAAGCATTATTTACGTCAAGTTGTTCAAGCAGCCAGTTATTCAAAGAAGCCAAACTGAGGAGAACTCTGACAGTAGTTAGCTTAGCAACAGGAGAAAAAGTTTCAAAGAAATCAATACCTTCCAACTGATTGTAACCCTTAGCCACCAAACGGGCTTTGTAGCGTTCAATTGAACCATCAGCTCTATGTTTAATACAGAAAACCCATTTACAACCAATCGATTTTGTGCCAGGAGGAATGTCAACAAGAGACCATGTCTGGTTCATTTCAAGAGCATGTAACTCAGCTTGCATTGCATGACGCCAACAGTCATGTTTAATGGCCTCATTATAAGATTTTGGTACCACATGAGCACTCAGGTGTAAACAAGTGTGTGTATAAGAAGGGGAACAAAAATCAAATGAGTATACAGAGGATAAAGGATAAGAAATACCTTGGCTACATTGGTATGATGAAGAAGTAGATAGACTGCAATGATAGTCATGAAGATAATTAGGAGCTTGACGGATTCTTGTGGATCTACGGGTAACAGGAACTGGTTCTGGTGTGATGTGGTCAATAGGTAATGTGGCAGGATCAATGACAGTTTGAGGGGATGAAGGAAAAAGAGGTTCATGAACAAGTGTATGGGAGGGAGGTGGAAGAACAGGAGTGGGTAAAGTGTCAACATGCGGCTGTGATGTAGGGAAAGGAAAATGTGTCTCAAAAAAAATGACATGTCTTGAGATAAAAATGGAATGGGATAAAATATCAAAAAGGATATAACCTTTGGTGTTGGGGTGGTAACCAAGGAAAACACATTTTCGAGCCTTATGATCAAATTTAGACCGATTGGCTGTTAATGTAGTGGCAAAGGCAAGACATCCAAAAATCTTTAAATGATGCAAAAGAGGAGGTGAAGCATAAAGAACCTCATATGGACTTCTGTTCTGGAGTACAGATGTAGAGGTTCGATTGATGAGATGTATGGCATGAGTCACAGCATAACTCCAAAGTGTGATGGGCAAATTGGCTTGAAAAGAGATAGCACGAGCCACATTTAATATATGACGGTGTTTCCTCTCCACCACTCCATTTTGTTGTGGATTTTCAACACATGTACGTTGATGGATAATCCCTTTTTCATTGTAATAATCTGTCATAATGAATTCTGGGCCATTATCGGATCTAACTGTTTTAATCCTATGCTGAAAATGGTTTTCTGCATATGTAATGAAAGTTTTGAGAGATGATCTTGTTTCAGCTTTGGTTTTCAACAAAATCAACCAAGTGTATCTACTAAAATCATCTACAAGGGTGAGAAAATACTTGTGGCCATGAATCGAAGGAGTAGAATAGGGTCCCCATATATCAGCATGTAGGATTTCAAAAGGTTTAGTAGTAACAGTGGTGCTTAAAGGAAAAGAAAGTTTTGGTTGTTTGGCAAATTGACAAATATCACAAGGTAAAATGTCCTTTATTGATATAAAAGGAAATTGAGTACACATAGTTTTCATTACAGAATGAGACAAATGACCAAGTCTATAGTGCCATAAAAGAGCTCGATCATTAGCTAATGCAGCATTATTACAAGTATGGAAGTTTGATGGCTGTATGATCTTGGTATCTTCAATGACTAACATATAGAGTCCATCTCTTACTTCAGCTGAACCAATCGTTGCCTTGGTATCCTTCTGTTTAATCAAACATAAGGAATGATCAAAAATGATATAACAAGGGATACTGTTTAGCAATTTAGTTATAGAAAGAAGGTTGATTCGAAAGTCAGGTACATATAAAACATGCTGTAAACAAAGCTGGGATGAAAGATAAATGGTACCAGAATATTCGGACAAAACTTGATGGCCATTAGGGAGAGAAATGGTAATAGGCAAGATTTTAGTGATGGAATGAAAAAGGGTTTTATCAAAACAAATATGATCTGTGGCACCAGTGTCCAAGATCCAATTAAGCTGAGTTTTACCTTGAGATTGAGTTACCTCTGCATTAAAGGCTTGAACCAAATTCACTGCATGAGAGTCATTTGATTCATTTGTACCATTGGTTGATTGTAAAAGTGCACGCAACCTCTTGTGTTCATCTGCAGAAAACAGAAACTGTTGCTCTTGAAGAATAGGATTCTGGGATTGTAAATCACTGCCATTGACATTCACTGCAGCTACAGAATTTTGATTCCTGGATTTATATCTAGGTGGAAAACCATGTTTAAAATAACATGTCTCAATTGTGTGGTTATTCTTCTTGCAATTTGTACAAAACTTGTTCGTTGCTCCTCTACCTCCAGCATTTGATTTCCATTTTCCTCGACCAATATTTGCATTACGTTGATCAGGAGCAAATGCATATGCCTTTGGCTCAATTAATGAATTACTAATAACTGGAACACAGCTTTGATTCTGTCGTTCTTGTTGTAGTATAAGAGAGAAAACTTTATTTACTCCAGGAAGAGGATCTAATAACATGATTTGAGATCGAACAGCATGAAATTGTTCATTTAATCCTTTTAAAAACCTGATGACATGATCTCGATCTCGATCTCGATATTGTCGCATCTGATTGAGAGCATTACAAGAGCAATGTGGCAGAGGCTTCAAAGTTTCCAATTCATCCCAAAGGATCTTTAATTCTGTGAAATAATCAGCTACACTTCTCTCTCCCTGTTGAAGCTTGTAGATCTCTTCTTGTAGATCTGAAATTCGAAAGATGTCAGCCTGGGAGAAGCGATCTTTCAAATCATTCCAAGCATCAACAGCTTTATCAATCCATAGCACAGATTTAGCAATGGAAACACTTATGGCACGGTGAATCCATCCTAAAACCATGTTATTACACCTTTCCCATGCTGCAAAAGAAGGATCGGTTGCAATTGGAATAGTAAATGTTCCATCAACAATCATGAGTTTATTCTTTGACATAAGAGCCATTTTCATAGATCTGGACCATGCATGATAGTTGGATCCATCAAGAACAGGTGAAACTAACACAACCGAGGGGCTTTCACTAGGATGAAGGTATAGAGAATGTCCTGGATTTGTGAGAAACTCTGGTAATTGATTGCTGTTTTGGATCAATGCTGGCATTCCTTCTGCCATGGCTTTGATCGTTTATAAGAAAAGAAGAAGATGAAGAATCAATACCAGAGCTTCACAAATGAAGCTCTGATACCATGAAGAAACCTTTGGAACCCATGGAAACTAAAAAGAGAGCATTAAAGGAAGTAGAGAGAATTTGTATCAAAGAATACATCAAGTCACGTTCATTCAGTATGTGGAAAAGCTTATACAAAGACAGTTCACTAACTGTTTATATAGTGCATCATGAAGGTTTGTTATTAATCACAACAAACTCTAACAAATACAACAAACTATGATAGTTATAACAAACTATGAACAACAAACTCTAACAAATACAACAAACTATGATAGTTATAACAAACTAACTGTTTGATGAGCTGGTGTTGGTGTCATTGGTCAATATTTTCTTTTTCATTTCGAACCGGAGATCCTTTCTAAGACATACTATTTAACTTATTTATTTTTAGATGATTATTATCTTATAAATATATATTTATATATAGCCACAAAATATATTTATTTATTTTATACATATATATATGGGAAGGGATCATTTGTCTCCCTGTATCAATATATCTATATATGAGTACGTTGACCATTATAAAAGTAAACAAGATTTTCTTGTTAACAATTTTTTCTCCCTGGTTAGCATTGACATATATATATATGAACACAGTGGTACGATGTATATATGTGTGTGTGTGTGTGTGTGTGTGTGTGTGTGTGTGTATAAACCACTTGGACCAAAAATAGTGAACGAATAAAAAGATAACAGTTACCGATTTCATGTACAAAAGGTGCAGGAATTCATTTTGAAATCATGCAATCAATAAAACAAAAGTGACAAAATAATGGCCATCTACAGATAGCGCACAGTATACGAATTATTTTTAAATTAATAAGGGTTCTGCATCAACAGTAACATATAACAAGGATTTTAATCAAAATTACGGATTTACAAAGGGGATAATTAGGTTTACCTTGGATCCTTTTGAGAACAGAAAAAAATAGAAACTTTACCCAAATCCTTCAACAATGGGTTCTCCTTCAACAAGACTAGAGCTTTAATGGTTGGGTGGTGTTTCAATGGAGGAGAGGAAGAAAAAGATGGAAACTTTGGAGAGAATCTGATCTGCCGTCAAATCACGTAGGAAAGATAGAATGTCTAGGGTTTTGCGTAAAACTGGTATTTATAGCCCACTTAAGTGATCTCACATAGTATTAACCCTAATAGATCCGCTAATCATTTTAATCCCAAACATTAGGATCTGAACCTACTCATTTTTCTAGGATTTATCATATTTTTTATTTAATTTTCGCAGCACCTTTCCAGTACGCGCTTTTTCATAGCCAGCATCAGTTCTGGCATCAGTTCTCATTATTTTGCCCTGAAACTCGTTTTACTAGTCCTACATAATTTTCTAGTAATATTCATATTTTTACTATAATTTTCCGCGATACTTCATCGGTACACATTTATACCTAGTAGCAGAACCGGTATCTGCACTTTTCGTCCGAAAAGCGACTTTCAGCATTTTTACTCACTCAACATAATTATTTACGCCTCATAATAATTATTAGGGTCAATTATGAGATTATCTCTTAATTCACATATTTATTTAATTAATTTCTTAATTAACGGTGCGGGTTCTTACAACTAGCCTCACTCCCTTCCTGCTGAGGGGTAACATATGGCATAGGTGTAGGAGTCACCGTAGCCGTATGCGGAGGAGAATCATCCCTCCTGTGTCTAGCTCTATCAGCCCTCATCTCAGTCATAAAGGCATTCATCATATCCTGATTATTTTTCATCAGGTTTTCAGTCATGGTTCTATTTGCAGCAGTCTCTTCCTGCAGAGCATTCAGAACTATAGTAATAGGATCTGGTGCTACTAGATGACATACACATCGAGTTCCACGGTGACCTCGTGCCCTACTCATGATATCTGTACATGTAACACAAAGGAATGAGCTGATCAGACCCACACTGAGGAATCACATATACATTAATCATAAACAGTTCACAGATAGTTATGCAATGCAAAATACAGTTATACATTATCAGAGTTCCCTTATAAAACTGCTCTGATACCATAAAATGTAACAGCTCGTTGTACACCAGTATTGTTAACATTAATTATGATATTAAGCGCAGTTACAATCATAGCAATTCTTTTTATAAAACAACGAGTAAACTTTTTCCGTTTATTACGCGAGCATTTAAAACCGTAAAAAGCGTAATAAATAAAAGTTGTGACCGTAACTATAAACTCTTTGCGGAATGCTTAATTAAAATACTTTTACGTCTTATATTACTTCTCTTTAGTTACTAGGGGTCCCCATAAACCCACTTAGCCAATTTCTCACTTTTACGTTTTCTACCTATCCGAACATGGTTCGGTCTTTAATTTTCGGCGGAAAAACCGCGTGGTGCGAGCCTCTCATCTTTTGATATGCTATTCTACACTCAATTACCTTTCTGGGAAGCTATCACAAGAGTTATTTCGATCTCGTTTTCTCCTGATATTGCCGTTTGAAGTTGAACAAGCAAAGCTGTCAGCAAACCCCAAAACAGCTACAAACATCCTTCACAAATTTGATTACTGTAGAAAATACACTAAACCAATTCCTCTCAGATTTTTATACAACAAAATAGATACCTCAATATTCAATTTGATATATCATAAGCTTAGTTTGACCGAGAAAAGAAGCGGGAATAATTTTCCCAAAACCGGTCCAGAACTGCCACAAGTGCAGTAAGCAATTGGCAGTCTGCGTTCCCTGCCTTCTACAGTCAGACTACCAACCCAGAATTTCATCAAATTTTATCACAAGAACAAATATGACTTAAATCTCATCCTAACAACATATACAATGTTCATACCCTAAATCTAGCCTAGGCCAATGGCCATCAAAATGCAAAATGTATAAAGTCTTCCAACGACTCATCCTACGGGCTTCTTGCTTGCTGCTCCTGCACCACTGCTACCTCCTGAAATAAAGTCCCCAAGATAGGGTGAGATATACGAATATATCTCAGTAACCCAGAGGTTCTGGAGAATACTCCGCCCAATGGCTCACTTCGATGCATATAAATAATATAAAATAACATCTTGAAAAACGGGATATAGCAAGGGATTTAGAGAAACTAAGGAACATAGGGATACAAAATACTACAAAGCTGGGATGGTCGCTACCAATACCACGCAAAGTCCTGCCTAATGGCTCGGCATATTAGCCTACGGGTCTCATCCAAGGTGTGTTCCAAGAGCATCCAACCAAGGTACCCTTCCCATCCACATACACCCGAGACTTCCTTGTGTGCTCCTATCCGGATTACACACCAGGACCCTAGGTCAACTGGAACTCCCTCTCGGAGACCTATCTAGTGGAAGTCCGAAACGCCCAAAGGCAAACTGTCTACTGGCCAGAGACTCTGTACCTATGTACCAATATACATACTACATGCATGATCATGTTATTCTACATTACTTGGATACATTTCCTACCATCACCCTCAACGGGCATGGTGGAACACACAATGAGATCAAGCCACAATACCAAGAGGTTACCTTAATAAGCCTCTCCACTTAGCTCCTCAGCAGTATATTCTTCGAGCTCTTTATACAGCAGAAATGCCTACACAGAGGAAATTCCCAATTACTTAAAATCATACAACACATGCAAGTCATCAATTACACAAGCATGGTTCCAATTACTTACCTCAATCCCACTTGGTTCAGGACTTAGGGCAATCCACCGAACTCATGGTTCAGGGTTCAAATCAACGTACAGCAACCTAAAACAACCATGTACGAATCATCAATACACGACAATTCTATCAGAATACGAAAAAAGCCAAAAACCTCCCCTACACCTCGTAGTAAGCTTTTTCTGTTTATTACGCGAGAATTTAAAATCGTAAAAAACGTAATAAATAAAAGTTGTGACTGTAACTGTAAACTCTTTGCGGAATG
>JAVKPL010001394.1:0-164851 GCA_032173675.1 Gastrolobium villosum | reverse complement strand
CTACGCTCTATTCTTCGGGAGAATAAGGAAGGCTTTTTGCAAACTACACTATGTTCTCCAGAGTATATAGTGTAATTTGTAAAAAAAATCCAAAAAATTTGTAAACAGCCTACGTATATAGGAGTCCGACCTACACCTACATTGAGCCCGGCCGAGGCCCGACCTTTTAGAAAAGTAGAGTATGCTTAGGTTTATAAAGAAGTTTTTTAACAAATAGGCCATAGGTCAATTTTGTCAAGCCCGACCTACAGTCTTGTAGGCTGACCTATTTAATTTATTAAAATAAAATAATAAAAATATTTATTTTATGTGGCAAAGACGCAAAGTACCAAATACCAATATCTTTTACTTTTTGTGCTATTTTATTTTATGAAAGGAAAACTTGTCTAATGTCTCCAAATTTTACATGTTGTTGCTGCTTAATGCCATGGAGCAATGGGTACCTTGCTGGATTATGATGTTACTAATGAAGATCTTTTAATAATACTCTTCTTTCCCTTGTCTTGATGGTGGTTTAAAGATTTTTAGATGAATGACATTCTCTTGTAGACTTTATTTCAGCATCCAGTAATTGTATTTTTATTATTTTCCTCATTTCTTTGACTATATTCCTCTATGATATACATTCTAGAGCTGAGGTATTATGTTGACTCTTTCTTTTTCGTCATTTTTTTCTTATGAGAAGTACTAGTGCATGCATGAATGGAACTTTCTTTGCTCTATACAATTTTTTTTTTTTTTTGATTAGTATCTACATTGGGAGGCCTACAAGGCCTGTAGGCCATGTCAGACTTTCTTATTTTAAAAATGGGCCGAGCTCGGCCTGCAAATAAAGCCTTTAATAGGCCAGTAGGCCAAATAGGTTGAATTTTTTTTTGACATAGGCTTGGACCAGGATAGCCAAAGCCCGGCCCAGCCCAGCTCATTTACACCCCTATATGTATATATATATATATATCTATGGAAAAAGTGTATATACTTTTAAATTACACAACTTACATCCTTTTACTCTCACAAATAGGTGGGACCCACACTTTTATTTTTTTTGGCAACTCTCTCTCCTCCTTTATCTATCTTTTTCTCTCTCTTAAAATGACACAACTTTACATCTTTAAAATTATACACAATTTTCCCTATATCTATAGGCTCATAATTCCTCCAACTTCTGGACGTCCAGCAATTAATCTTGATCATTGATGTGGGTGAAAGCATTAAATTTGAGGAACCATAATCATACAAAGGTGGGTGAAAGCATTATATCAAACAGTCAAAGGTCAAACATGGACAACTTTTGTTTTTAAAAGGGGAAAAAGAGTCAAAAATCCAAATAAACTTATGTTACACTTCTTGTGGAAAATTTAAGGAGATATAATGCTATTGGGGTGGCGCTATTGTTGCAAATTTGAAAAAAAAATGGAATTTTTTTTTTTTTGACCAAATCCCCTTTAATGAGATATTATAATGTAGGTCTGGAAAAGTTATGTAAAATAAAAAAATACCCGATTCGAGCACTCAAAGCCAAAGTTATGGTCTTCCGGAGTTTTATTGTCAAACTGTTAACTTTTTTGTTCCACGTGTTGTCTCCGGGTGAGTCACGCCCTGCATGGGGCATATCTCTCTCCTAGGTCATGCAGAGCATGAGGCGTGAGTGGTCACGCCCAATGTTGAGTATGACTGAGTGCAATAGTTCCGTATTTAGTTTCAAAACAACTATTTTTTCGTAAATAGTTATTAAAATAACAATATATTAATTTTTTTTGCCAAATTTTGTTAGCTAAATCTCATACGGTAAAAATTTACACAACTTAAAATTTTCAAGATTTACTATATATAGTGATGTGATTTTTCTTACTTTTACTTTTATGGTGATGCCAAATTTAAGTAATGATTATTATTAAATACAATTTATTTCATAAAGATTATGGAATCCTTTTGAAGGTACTTGTATATTTGTCTGATTTATGTGATTTCTCGTAAAAGATAATCTAAATATGTATATGGTCAAAAAACTTAATTTCTTGAGTCAAGAAACAGATAATTTATATAATACGAGGCAAGAGGACACCCTTGCAAAGTACAAAGCTCTAATAAATAGAAAAACCAATAGTTATGAAATGTCTTGGGAGTGAATGTTATGTATATTTGTGATGTTCGCTTATTTTAAAATATTATAGTGTTAATACTACTCCAAGTTACGGTTGTAA
Organism: Gastrolobium villosum; assembly: GCA_032173675.1. Taxonomy (NCBI): domain Eukaryota; kingdom Viridiplantae; phylum Streptophyta; class Magnoliopsida; order Fabales; family Fabaceae; genus Gastrolobium; species Gastrolobium villosum. The sequence goes on along the minus strand of JAVKPL010001394.1, from coordinate 162,647 downwards.
GCATTATACTTCTGCAAATATCTTATGTTCATTGGGATAAGTATGTGCTTTCACATGTGAAGGACATGGCCTAAAATATGTTATGTGTCTAAGATAGAAATATTATCCAATAAAGTATATGTTTTATTCAACTGTGAAGTTTTATACAAGTCTGTCATTATATTTTGGTTGTGGTATTTGAATCTTGTAAAGGTGACTTTGAATCCTACGTCAATTTTTGTATTTTGATATTCTGAAAAAATTACTTATATAAGACTTATATGCTAAGCTTTTTTAATAATATACATATATAATTAGAGTTGAAAATACATAAATAATATTCCTCGTTTAATAATCGAAGGATGTTAAAGATGCGGCCGCAACAAGATTTGTGGCTAAAACATGACCTCACATGCCACCAAAGTTTAGAGAGGAGTTTTTTTGGTAAGGAAAATGGAATAAGCTTTAAAAAAAATGTGGCAGGAAAGGATATTGGGGCCTTTTTTGTAGTCAGATTGAGGGGTGGCTTCTTTTGTTATTTTTTTGTAGTAAAAAACAACCAAAAGTCACAAATTTAATATCACTCTTTCATATCCTATTTGATTGAGTATTCGCTACTGTCCCCACTTCCTCATATAGATAGATATGGTGGGTTGAAGGTGTCTCAGATTACAATAATTAACATATCTACAACTTTTCTCTGTTTGTAGATTAGCAACAACTTTTTGTTAACATCTCGTAATTATTTTATTACGGTCAATCTGGTACTTTTTTTTTTTTTTTTTTTAGATTTTTAATTTTCAGTAGCCATGTTGTTTGGTTGGTGGGAAAATAATATTATTTCATAAACGCGTTTAATAAGTTATTGAGGTAGGAAAAAGGCTGCGAGTGAGACTGATAATCATAGCTGCAGTTTGTTGATTTTGTCTCAGAGCTTTCGTTCAAGAAACAGGACTTGGAACATCTAAATTTATCAGAGACATATTTTTGAACGTGAAAAATGCAAAGAAAGACTTAGAACAGAGGTGAAATGATGATTACTGAACCGGAACACGAATGAAGAACATGAATGGTTCGAAGTAGAGAGTAATTTTGAGGACTAGATTTAACAATAAAGAACAAATTCAATCATTATGACAAATTTTCTCTCAAAACATTGTTCGTCCTTCTTATTTTGCATTTATGGGGTTCTTCATCACCTCTACTATTAAATGTTCAGTACTTCCTTACTAGAAATCACTAAGAATAAATGAATTTGTGTGACATTAAAAACAAAGTAAGTGCTGAAATAAATATACCTAGAGGTATTTGTAGAGGATAAATGTTTTGGATTTGGATGAAAAAATGGTCATATGGTCATGTTATTTAATCATAATCACTCACTTCAAAATCATACATTTTTTTCTTTCTTATCTCATCATTAATGAATGGTTGTAATCAAATAACATGATCACATGACTAATTTTTCACATGAGAGGATTCAAATCCAAAATTTTTTTATGCTAGGGAATCATAATTCTCTGGAATATGGTGGAAAAGTCTCCTTTCTAAGAATGATACCAAAATATTACTGGGATTTTGTTCCAAAAAAATATAAAAATTTTCCAACACTTGAAATTCCAAAAATACCACCTCATGATAGTATTCTTCGATGGGATTTTAGAGAAAAAAAAATTTATACATGTTCTGGATGGCCCAATCGCCCCAGCAGGGCCCAATTGCCACAACTCGGCCCAATCGCCACAGTTGGCCTTATACGCCATAACAGGCCAGCCATCTTGCGGCCCAACTCCGCAGGCCCAAATCCCCGTTAAGCTCCACGTTAGCCCTTAGGGCTAACGTGGACTTACACGCCCACCAAGGGCGCAGCACACCCAAGAGATACATCAAAATGTCTTACCTTAGGGCATTAACCACCAAAGACAATCGCCACAGGTATCATAAAGGGAAACTCTCCCTTCGCCCAATGCTGGCCTCGCCAGTAGCAGGAGGTGCAGCGCTGCCACAACGTCAGCGCCTAAACCGCCCAACACTGCTATCATAGGAGTGCATCCCAAGGAGAGTTGGCCTTCCCCCTAACCTAACCACACCATGACCAATATAAATAGCCCCCAGATGGCACAACAGAAGGCATGTTATGTATCGTTATTTGCCTATTACTTGAATTCTCTTATAGCTTATACTTGTATTGATTATATGCTTTTACTTGGGATCATATCACGTGGCCTGGTCTTTACCAAAGCCATAGGTATCGCCCATACAGTGACCATACACCCTATAAGGGAACATAGTGGGCTTACTGGGACGGCTCTCACCCCCAGCCAACGCCCACACTTGGACTTACGACAGATCATTTATTTAAAATTTCATGCAAGGCGCGCAAGGTACAAGTTATTAGCAAAGAAAGAAGCCAGAAGCAAACAAGAACAGAGAGAGAGAAAAATATATTCATTTCTAGCAAAGAAGAAACCCGAAGCTGACATGCCAGCCGCGGTAAAAAAAAAAAATACAAGTTATAGAAGATTTTCTGTGCAAGTTATACAACTCTATCTTCCGGATCCTTCAGCGCCTCAGACCCACCAGTCGCCGCTTGATCGGAATTCAGGTCGTTGATGTCGCCCGCCTGAGGCTCCTCACGCCCACCATCCACCCGGCGGTCACCCTCGCCATCAGAAATTGGGAGCGCCCCTGTTGCCCCTTCATCATCGTCAGTTTCAGGAGCTTCCTCTATCACATTCACGACGCCACCATCCAGCCGCTCCACAATTTTGCCCTCCTCGACGTCATAGGCAGGATCAAACCCCGCCAAATCAGCCTCTGGATACCGGATGGCAACTTGCTGGAGAGCGCTGGTAAAAGCCTGAGACATCAAGCTGGCGAGGGCCTCCTCCAGCTTCTCAACCTGACCTAAGGCCTTGTTGAGGTCTTCATCTTTTGCATGAAGACGCCCCTCGGCCATGAACAGCTTAGAGGCCAACTCATCCTTCTCCGACAGGAGGATCCCTTTCTCTTTTTTGGCGTCCTCCAACGCCTTGCTTAAAGTGGCTTTTTCCTCTTTTAAGCGCTTCACATCATCGTCCACAGTGGCTTGCCGCGCCGTCAATGTCTTGATAGACGCATCCTTGTTAGCAAGCTCCTTGCTAAGCCGCCCCACATCAACAGTAAGGGCCTCTACTTGTCGCCCAAGGTCGTCAAGGCGATCTGCCTGCGCGGAGCACTTCTCATCCACCGCTAAGGCAATCTCCTGCATTGCAAAAATGCGGCCAACAACCACCTGAGTAGAATCCAGTAGTTGTTGCCGATCAAGGCGTGACGGTGCCAGCAAGTTGGGACGTCCTATGTTTGGATATCCAAGGCATAGATCCCTTTCCGACAGAGAAAGGGCGCTCGAGACTGAAACCGGAGCAGTGGGGATCGGAGAATTGTGAGGCTCTGAAGGAATCTGATCGCCTTCAGTCAAAGGAGGATCGGTTACCCGATCACTACCGACGGAGAAACCGTCAACTTCAAGGGGTTCCTGGCGTGAAGTTTTTGACGGACGAGTCGGCGACAGGCTCGCAGACGCGCCACGCTTCGAGCTAGGACCTCCCATACCAGGCGATCCACTGCCTAGCGTTGAACCACTAGTCGAGGAGATGCCAGCCGCCCCCGTCGCCTCTCTGATGATGGGCATAGTTTCTCTTTGCTTCAATACCTCCGCTGGAATGTCCGCGGCAGAACGAACCTTAGCTTTCTTCTTCAGGGCCACCGCTTTGCCCTTACCCGTATCCTTTGAAGCAAGGGTAGGTTGTGCCGGAACAACGTCACCTTGGCGCACCCTCAGCTTTGCTGCCGCCTCGCGTGCAAGCCTTAAAGATTCTGCCGCCATGTTCCCAACTGCAAGTCAAAGCAAAGACAAAGGGAAGTGTTAGAAGTTACAAAGAAAGAAAAGATTCGGAAAGCATTACACGCCTAAAAGGAAATAGTCAAAGAAGCACTCAGAACGCCATCACACCTCCGTGGCACAACACTCTTTTCGTCGGCCAGACCGGCATAAACCCCTTAACGTCCACAAAAAAATCAACAACCTTGCGCTCCCCAAGCGTCAAACTCCCAAAGGGGAAGGAATACCGACCGGCGTGCACCTCATAATGAGCCTTAGTCCAGTATAAAGGAAATCGGCATTGTCTGGTCGCCGGATCGACAAAGAATGGTAACTCCCCATCCTCCAGCGTCAGCTCAACCCAGAAGAAGGTGTGTTTCCAATTCTTGTATGAATTGGCGTATTGAGCAAAAATCGCTCCTAATGATGTCCCCGCTTTTAGCGAAACCCACCCAAGCTTCTTCTTCGGGGATACTTGGAATAAGTAAAAAAACAATCGCACGAAAAACTCCCATTTGAAGTACCGGCAGATGCTTTCAAACACCCTAACAAATGCCCAAGCGTTCGGGTGCAACTGGGAGGGAGAGACTTGTAAATGGGATAAGACTCCCATCTCAAAGTCGGTGAGAGGAAACCTCACTTTCTGGTCGGTAAAATGGGTTTTGTAAACCATGAACCGCCATACAGACTTCTTGGCGTCACTAGGTGCGTCGCAAACCCGGCGGTCACTTGACACCGCATACGGCTGCCATTTGTCTTCACTCGCGCCATCCTCAGTAATCATAAACGCTGGTTCAGTCTGGTAATGGCGAGCTAGAACATACTTATCAGCATAACACGAGGAGGACGCCATAATATCTGGGTCTACCCACTCCCGCGCCTCGAGGCGATTGTCCGACTGAATGATCTCCATCAGTCAATTAAAAATTCTACCTGGAGTAATAAACGGGTTGTCAATCGGCAAATGGACCCCCAAATCAAGAGGATGGCTAAAAAGAGAAAAGAAAATCCACCTCGCCCCTCTACCCTATCTCCACAAACGCCAGCACTCACATCAATTATTACAAGAAAATATGACTGTATTTACTTACCATCAGCGTCAGAAGCATCGGAAGAACTCGAAGCATAAAAATCTGAGAAGCTTAATGAAGAAGGCCACCAAACAGGTGGTATCTTATAAAGCTCCAAGTCTTCGTATATGGCGTCCCATACACCATACCTGACAAGACGTCCATCTTCTGGATGTAACCTACCCAATCGGTTATCCGTAGACTCATCATATTTACGGCGATGGAAGGACGTGGGAATTGGTGGTATATACCCCTTTGAGGTGCTCAGAGCAAGCGTGGGATTAGAAGACAGATTGGAAGGCTTATAGTAAGTTTCTAGGGGACGATGTTGTGGGAGCTGATTTATAGAAGACAAAGGGCGAATAAGTCGCCCTGCGCCAAATGAAGAGCGCCGAGAAGTTCGGCGACGAGAACGACTACCTCGCCCACTCGAAGGAACGGAAAGACCCGAACGACAACGACGAGAAGGCCGAGCCCTGACCCTCTCTCGGGAACTCCCTGGCTGCCGCCGCCTAGATCTGCTAGGACGACGCCCACCAGAGCCAGATGCCTCACCCAGATAAGGAACTACAGGCCCTAAAGCCCGTTCCGGTAAGAGATTTTGAATCTCTTCTTCGGAAAACCCCAACAGTTCAGGGATTTTGCCGTGGGGCAGTGACTCTACCCCAGGGACCAAAGAATGAGAAGAAGAGAAGAATTCACTAACTCCCACCGGACAGCCTTCGACTTATTCGAAGGCTTCCTCAAACTCCTCCTTAATTTCAACCTCTGGTAAAACCAACCCAGGGATACTCATACCCAGAACCTTACGGTACCCAGAACAAACAAGAAAAGAAGGAAAGATATGCAAGAAATTAAAAAGGAAGGGTAAGATACTATACCTGAAGATTATGCACAAATCTCAGAAAATTGCAGAAAGGTTGATCGGAAGACACAATGACGAAAGTTCAAAAGTTTCAAAGAGGGAAATGTTCATCAGAAGATATGGCCCCCTTTTTAAAGAAGACGGGTTACAACTTGTCGTTCACTAACGTTTGGTATCCGACCGTTGGATGATGGAGTCAAGAATGATCGGCGGTCGTGATAAGCTGCTCTATCCCAAACCGTCAGATGTGAGTAACGTATCTGGATGAACGGACGCGATGAAGGACCAGATGGTAATTTCTGGTCAGATATCAATCACATCACTTCAATGCGCCGTATCTACGCAAATAGCCTGTGATGATTACAGAGGCGTCATAATTACTTTCACGAGACCCGAAGAGGCATGACAGAGGGGCAAAACCAAAAATACCCCTGAAAAGGAAAACCAAGAACGATTCGTATGACGCCCAAATTCCAGCTCGACAGTTTCTAGCATTAAGACACACTCGTCCTAATACAGAACACGCCTCACTGCGACTTCGGCGAAATCTGATCAGCAAACGTCCTACACCGTCTACACAACCCGCCAGATAGGCTGATCGCCCCAAGCGGCCAGTTCCTCCGACCCAACCTTTCAGGACGGTCACCCTTAAAGGTAACGCCCAATTGACTCTAACTTGGCACCATCCTACGCATGCTACCAAGCTGGGGGGCTCCTGTTCTGGATGGCCCAATCGCCCTAGCAGGGCCCAATCGCCACAACTCGACCCAATCGCCACAGTTGGCCTTATACGCCATAACAGGCCAGCCATCTAGCAGCCCAACTCCGCAGGCCCAAATCCCTGTTAAGCTCCACGTTAGCCCTAAGGGCTGACGTGGACTTACACGCCCACCAAGGGCGCAGCACACCCAAGAGATACATCAAAATGTCTTATCTTGGGGCATTAACCACCAAAGGTAATCGCCTCAGGTATCATAAAGGGAAACTCTCCCTTCGCCCAACGCTGGCCTCGCCAGTAGCAGGAGGTGCAGTGCTGCCACAACGTCAGCGCCTAAACCGCCCAACATTGCTATCATAGGAGTGCATCCCAAGGAGAGTTGACGTTCCCCCTAACCTAACCACACCATGACCAATATAAATAGCCCCCAGAGGGCACAACAGAAGGCATGTTATGTATCGTTATTTGCCTATTACTTGAATTCTCTTATAGCTTATACTTGTATTGATTATCTGCTTTTACTTGGGATCATATCACGTGGCCTGGTCTTTACCAAAGCCATAGGTATCGCCCATACAATGACCATACACCCTATAAGGGAACATAGTGGGCTTATAGATTCCATCGGTACAATACACAAAACAAAATTTTAGGAATATTAGATTCTCAAAAAAAATTCAAAAACCTTATACCAAACATGAATAAATAAAATTATCACTATCACGTCCCCGAGAATATCAAAAAATTCTTCCCACTAAATACCCGGGTGAGTTGTGTTTTCCTCAATTTAATGTGTTTTGGGCCGAGTCCTCACTACTAGAGAATTAGTAAAAAATTATTCCACTTTTGTAAGTCAAAATTTTAAGCTCTCAACTCATTCTTCTAAATTAGTAAACACAAAACAGAACACATGAAGGGGATAAAACTAAAATGGAATACTACAAATAATAATTTGAGACGTGCACAATTCAGTTTCGGTTCGATTTTCTTTTTTCTTTTTACTGAACCGATCCGAAACCAATAATTCACTTCGGATAACTCAATTGGAAAACCAATTCTGAATTGATTTTTGAGCTAGGGAAAAAAATTAAAAAAATATAAATGATACTAGAAATTAATAAGTAGTAAAAAAATTAAATTAAATAAAAATAAAAATGAGAAAAAAAAGTAAATTGATAAAAATAAAAAAGAACATAATAAATAAATAAGATAAAAAATATTTCAGTTCATGAATTAATTTTTTAAAAAAACAATTCTTTTAAAAAGCGGTGAGTTCACAATTCAATTTAATTCTTTTGATTCATTTACATGCCTGGATTGACAATCACTAATCAAACTAGAGTAGATCCTTTCATGTGAAAAAGTGGACATGTTATTTGATCACAACCATTCATTGATGATGAGATAAAAGAGAGAAAAATATATAATTTTTAAATGAATGAGTGTGATCAAATAAAATAACCACATAATCACTTTTCCACATGAGATGATTTACTCCAAGTCAAACTAGTAATCTTTGAAGAAAAAAAATATATTATTATTACTGTTGTAATAGTAACAGTATTTGGAACAACAATCCAAGTAGTTACAAAAATTATTAATATTATCAATTTCGTCGAATGGATTGGGTATTATTATATTTATTGCTAAATATATCTATCCCAAGTCCCAACTATCATTTAAAAAAATAAATAAATTGATAGGATGTATGGAAATGCATCAATTTAAAAGTAAGATGATGATGCTATTAAAGTCAGATGAAGCAGTTAAAAGAAGTTAGATATGATTATGTATGTATGTTTCATGTTGGTTGCAATTGTAGTATATTACCCGCATCCGTTATAATAATGTGTTCTAACGCGCAGGTTATACAACATCACGATTGGATTTTGATGCTGGTTTAGAAAAATCTAAAGAATCAAGTTCACAAATTTCAGCATGGATTGATCGCATTTTGAAGGAAAAATGGAATATATCGTACCATGTTGAAGGAAGATGATTTGGCCACATGACTACAAACCTTTCCGAGTGTGTTATCAAGGTCCTTAAAGATGCCATAAACCTACATATCACGTCTTTGGTGCGCATCACATACACTAGGCTAAATTAATACTTTTTGGCACACGGGCAGGAGGGTTGGGAAGAGATCGACAGAGGTAATCGTTACGCCAAAGTGTTCTGAGTATCATATGTTAAAAACAAACCAAATGCTGCAACACACTTTGTTACGTCGTATGACAGACAAAAAACACGATTTGAAGTTCAAGAGTCTTACAATCAAGGAACCCACAGAGGCGGAAAGAAATGGTGGGTTTCGTTAGCTGATCAGGTATGCCAGTGTGGTGAGTTCACTACTTTTAGGTACCCGTGTAGGCATGTGATTGTAGCATGCAAATCAGTTAACCATAACCCCTTATAGTACATTGATCCTGCATATAGTGCATCATACAATGTCAGGTATATTTTGGTCAATGGTACCCAATCGGTAATGAAGATTTCATACCACCTAGCCAAGGACCAACCATTCTCCCGGATGTGTCACTCAGACGTCAAAAAGGCAGGCCGCAAAGTACCCGCATCCGTAACAAAATGGATCAGCGCGAAGGTGCAACTATGCGGGCAAGATGTGGTTATTATACGATTGTTGGCCATGACAGACGTCGTTGTCCGTCTCGCCAGCAAGGGAACTAAGCGGTTTCATTTTCGTATGTAACCTAAATGTTTGTAAATGGTCGTCAATATGTGTGTTGTTAATTGTTTGTATGACTGCTTAATTGTCCGTGTTGTTAATTGTGCTGGTTGTTTAGTTTGTGATTTAGCAGGTTGATTTGTTGTTGGGACCAACCATTCAAGGTCCGTGTTGTGTCTTACTATGTAAATGGGTCATCTCATTAATCAAACTGTCCTTCTCTTGAACAGGTTGATACCGTCAATTAAACGCAACAATATGAAATGGAAAGGCTAAGTAAAATAAACAGTCACTACATAACCCATCCATAATTGTCAATACAAAATACAGTGAACAAAATGATCTAACAAAAAGTACTGCACATAAAACCTAAAATCATGCTGCCTCCTCCTCCCATGATATTTTGCACAACGTGCCTGGTCATGCTCAAATGGTGACAAAAAACACTGCTCCCTGGCATCTCTAGGAGGGTTCCTCCTGATGCTGTCATCATCAGTCGCAGCACCGTCGTTGCTGTCAACACTCCCCATGACCCCCGCAATATCCTCCTGTGATATAACCCCTATAGGACTAGAATAGGGTGACTGGAGGAAATTCGTCGAATATGCCTGCGGTGCAGCCATGACGGGTGAGCCGTACTGGGGGTCTGCAATCCTCTTTAAACTCGTCCAGACCAGGATCAGGCTGCAAACTCGACTGGCCTAGATACTGGCTTGGATGCTACGCTGGAACTCCTGTCTGCGCTGGAACATTAATATAATTAAATATTACTTAATTTTATTAAATAATGCATAAATAATACCACACAATTAATGACCCTAAAATAATAATATGAAACAATTATATCTTGTTGTCACAATTGTGTCTTATAACCTAAGGTTTCATGCTAAAAATAATTATTAACAACATTTAAATACAATACACAAAACTGTAAAAAAATTACTTCATAAAATACTAACCTTAAATGTAGAGAGAAAAACACAATGAGAAAGAGAGAGAAAAATTGTAAAAGAGATAGAGCGAGAGGGAGAGAGGAGATGGGTTAGGGAAATGGGGAGAGAGGGGGTTTATACAGGGGAGGGAAAGGTAGCCGTTGCACCAAGTTCGCTGCCCCAACCCAAGTGTCATTGTAGCCGTTACATAGAGTTCGCCTGCCTGACTAACGAACTTCTTTGCATGTCTGCCACGTGGCTAGGCAGGTGGGAACGTACAGGGATGTTAATTGCACTAGTTCGCTGCCTGATGTAGCGAACTTGTGCACCACCAGGAACGTGACACATCAGCAAACATAGTTCGCTCATTGCCCAACGAACTTGCCCACGTGGCAATTTGGGAAATAACACTGTTGACGTGGCATATAGGTAAAAAAGATTAGGAACAGTGGCAAAATGGTCATTGTTCCTCATAATATCTCAAATAAAGAGAAGAGGAAGTTATTAATTGAATTATTTGAGAAAGATTATACTTAGCATTTTTTTTTACTACGTCTTACTACTAAATTTTAACCATTAAATTTTGTAAATCTAACGTTTATAATTATTTAAAATTAATAATTAATTAATAATTATGACATAATAAATTATAACCATTAGATTGATGGAAATCAACGGTTAAGATTTGATAGTAAAAAGTGGTAAGATGGAAATCAACGGTTAAGATTTGATAGTAAAAGATGGTAAGATAATGAAGTAATAAATATAACCTCCTCAATTATTTTAATAAAGGGTTTTATGAATCTCATTTAACATAAGTTAGATATTTTATGTTGTAGAGAAAAAATAGGGGGTCCCACCAATATAAGAAAAAAAGAAAAAGGTGAGGTACGAAAATCAAAGTGAAAGAAAATGAGAAATGATATCTCATGTAAAAGGAGAGTAATATTTCCCTTTAATAAAAATAACTGAAATGGTAAGGAATCTGGAAACATTTAAATCATAATATGAAGTTTGGGGCCAATACAGTTGCTGTAACAAATATGGTCATTGACTTTGGTCAGGGACTAAGGGCCTTTTACGTTTGACAATGTTCTACCGTTGTTTGTTTTTTTCTTTTTTTTCCTTTTACTTTGACTCCGTTGGCAGTTTTATAACAGTGCAGTAGTTTGTTTTTAGGAAAATATTTTAGGTGCTCTGCTTGTATTTGATACATCTTTTTCCAAAAACAATAAAAAGTAATATTTGTTTCTTTATATTTATTTTCATCTGTATCTCATTTTTCTTATTTTTGCCAAGAAGAATGTACTTCTAAATTTTTTTCCTTTTCTTACTCAAACAAAAATATATGCGACCCACCAATAAAAAAAATAAAGGGGGAGGGGTTTATATTTGTGCAGTAAAACATAACCCTTGTTTTTGTTACCCTTTGTAAAAAATTAAAGGGAAATTATTTTCTTTTGTAACATAGGATAAAACTTATTTCCTATACACACATATAGAGGAGAGAGGAAAGAGAATATAGGAGAGAAAAAATATAAATAGGTCTCATCTTTTTATATGTGAGTTTATAAGAAAAGTTTTACCTTATCTTACATAAGAAAAATAATTCCCAAAATAAAATAAGAAAGATAATTAATTTGATTAGAAAAAATAAAACATATCTTAAAGATAAAAGTTAGATAAAGATTAGGGAGAATAAAATTTTATATTATTTTGTCTTGGAAATTTAAATTCAAATAAGTTGAACGAATGCATGTATGGTGATAATTTTCTGATAAATGTTTTGACAAACCATATTCCAGATGACTCCAAGCATATTCGTTATTTTGTATAGGTTTGAAAACTTGAATTGAAGACCATTACCTAAAAAAGATTCCAATTGTATGCCCATACGTTGTTGCTAACCATAAGCCATTCAGGGAATCAATCTAGAAAGAGTTTCCGGTTCGACATAACGGTAACACAGAGAGATTAAAATTTAATTTAACGAGGTAATTAACGATGCGTGAACGCGCGTAATTAAATATAAAAAAACAAAATCAACACCGAACTAACAAAACAAAACAGAACCTTAGGGTAAGTAATAACCCTAAACCTAATTCACCAACTCTTTTCCTATTTAAACACGCAAATCCTTCTTCTTCTCTTTACCCCTCTCTCTCTTTCCCTTTCATTTTGTAACAAACAAACAAGGTTCTCTGCGTCTCTCTACAATCTCTAAATTCGTTGTGAATGCTAGAAACCCTAAGCAATTTCATGCGCTCCCTTTTGCCGTCGAGGGCGAGCGCTCTTCTCATCCCTGTTTCCCCTGCATCTGCTTTCGCATTCGGTTCCTGCAAGCAAGCCTGGTACTACCGCTGCCTCGGCGTCGACCCGTGAAGATTGTGTTCCTCCTCGCGGAAAAAAATCGGATTTGATTTTGTTCCTTTCTTTGTTTTCCCCCAAATTCGATTTTTTTCGTTCTTGGGTCCCGAGTTTTTTTTGAATTTGTTTCTTCGGATCGGCGTGTGTTTTTTGGGGGTCTCTCTGTTTTGCGTTTTTAGTTTTTGGGGGATCGTGAACGATGTTGCTGAGCAAGCAGAAGAAGAACCAGAACGCGAATGCGAGGAGGTTGTTGATCAGCATCAATGTGCTGGGAAGCGCTGGACCGATTCGGTTCGTGGTGAATGAGGAGGAGCTTGTGGCGGCGGTTATCGACACCGCCCTCAAGTCTTATGCGCGTGAGGGAAGGCTTCCCGTACTGGGAACCGATATCACCGGTTTCGCCCTTTATTGCCCTCATGTTGGATCTGATGGTAACTTTTTTCTCTCATTTTCAAGTTTTTCATCTTTGTACCAATTTGAATTTTTCACGTTGCAATGGTTTTTGTGTTTTGATTGTTATTATTACAAGCTATTTTTTAATTATCAAATTGGATTGGAAAACTCTTTTGTGGTTTTTTGGGGGATGATTTTGGATTTGTTTGAATATGAGAAGCTCAGGTTGTCTTTTTGTGATGGTTTTGAATTGTGTGTTTTGATGTTGTTGTTGCAGCTTTGAGTCCATGGGACACAATTGGATCACATGGGGCTCGGAATTTCATGCTATGTAAGAAGCCACAAACATCTACGAGTGCTGCTGCAGATGTTGATGGTGCTGGAAGAGGGACTGCACCACTTTCACGAAGGGGGAGTGGGAGCTGGAAGGCTTGGTTCAACAAGTCCCTTAACTTGAAGATTTCTTCCCATTGATCAATCAGATTTTGGATTTTGTGGGGAATTGAATAATTATTATGAGGGAAATTCCACTTTTATGTGTTCCTTTGTGGTAGTTTTTTTTTTTTTGTTTTACTGGTCGTTTCTGTTCTCTCTAGCTAGAGAACTCTGTTAGGAAATTAAACTTCGTTGTTTAGGTTTGATTTTGATGAAATAAAGCTTAGGCTTTGGTTGCTTTCCTTTTCCTTCACAGCTTGATGCATCCTTATTCCTACTTCTTTTATTGTCTTTAAATTTGAGAAAGACACGGTAAATGTTGCCAAAAACTTTCCAAGGATATTCTCCTCATGCTGCTCTGAAACGTGTGAGTTGGATCAATTGAATAAAGTTTGGCGCAGTTAATGGTTTGGAAATTCAAAATGTATGTTTTTTAGTCAACACAAGTGTCTGCTGGAAACTAATTATTTATATACATTACATATTGGAAGTCCCTCACCAGATTGAGGGAGGGATGAACTAGTGCAGTATCACATATCTTGTTTTTTAGCATGATTCAGGAAGATGGATCCCTCCTATCTTATTATAATATGAAAACATCATGTAAAATATCAATTATTAATGGAAAATGTTACTTTCATTTTATATGGGATATTTATCTTTTTTTTCTCTCACTTCGAAAATGGTACTTTTTTTTTTTTTTTTTTTACTTTTAAATAGCAGGTAACATGAGTACTCTCATGTTACATGAAAGTAATTTTACCCATTATTAATTGACATACTAATATACTTTTAATAATGATGTTAGTAAAACGGTAAAAAAATTAAATTGAGAAATTGCCATTATAATTGCTTAATTGTTGATTTTTTTAATAAATTACTGAGGTTATGAACTCTATGAATGAGTGATTGAGATTGAGAATTTTCATATAATGTCCGAAGGAGGTACTATCAATCTGAAGAGAATAGATCCTTTTATATTTTATTTCAGTACGATTTATGACAATAGATCCCTTTATGCCATAGTCATATGAAAATTTTCAGTCACTAATATGCTTTAATGACGAAAAAAATGGTCTTTATTATTGTTGATTGTTAATTTATGAATAAATGAATGAGATCTTTCATATAATATGCTTTATATTAAAACTAGGACTTAAAGAGGATCATTCCCCCGTGTCGCACCTAATAAATCTTAATCACGCGTTTCCATTGGAAACATATTCTGAGTCAGTGGTGTGTGCATCGTTTTCTTTGGTCTTGCATTCTAATGCCATTCTAGTGGCGTGAAATGTGTGGTGATATTTGGTTAGAGCCTAAGACACCAGTCAATTATTAATTTAAATACAACGATGTGCATATCAAGTATATTTTTAATCAGCTGTTGCTGAACCGAATATGAATAGACAACACTGGCAACAATCTTTGTTTTTATCGAACTTATTCAATTCCAACTTGGCCACAAGCTGTATGTATAGCAGGTTCCTTAGCGGCTTTTCTTGGACAGATTCTAACACTTAAAATGCTTTCCGTTGTTTGTAATTTGAGTGTTTTTTTTTTTTTTTAATTTGGTACAATGTATTTGGATGCTTTTGTTTGGCCTATTTTGCCGATTTGAGGACCGAATATGAAGGTAGCACAGACTAGCTAGAAGCTTGCATATAGGAATGTGTATGGGTCGAACCGAACCGGTTTTTTTGAAAAATCGAACCGAATTGGTTTAAATGGTTCGGTTCAAAAGTGGTTCGGTTCGGTCCAAAATTGGTTCGGTTCGGTTCAAAGTGGTTCGGTTTGGTTCGGAAGTGGTTTAGAATCAGTTCGGGTAGACCCTTTTTTGAAAAGAAAAAAAATATAAAAATTAAAAAAAAAAGTTATAAAAATTAATTTGGTTTGGTTTGAAAATGTTTCGGTTCGGTTCAGAAATGGTTCGGTTCTTAAACCGGTTCTAAAAACCGGTTCGGTTCTTAAACCGGTTCTAAAAACCGGTTCGGTTCATGAACCGGTTCTTTAAAAACCGGTTCGGTTCATGAACTAGTTTTTTAAAACCGGTTATTTTATGGAGCGGTTCGGTTCGGTTCAATTCGGTTCATGGTTCGACCCACTTTTTTGGTTATTTTGCACGTCCCTACTTGCATATTCTATTAATGTATTCTATATACTTTACATATGAAGGTACAATGTTGTCATGCATGGTTCGGTCTTGTGCAAAAAGGTGTTTCCAGATGTGGAAGTATAAAATTAGAACCCTTTATTTCTTATATCGGGCATCACTTAAATTTTGACGGGTGTGATTCGATCCTGATATTGATTGGCCTAGAGAAGAGAACATTTAAGAAATAGAAAGTGTTAAGTGAAAGGCTCAAAGAAGAGATGATTTCAAAAAAGACTTAACACTGATTTGAGAATCAAGAAAAGGATGAGGACCGTCCCCCATTGAACGAAATTGTTTTTTATCTTAACTTGTGATGCAAGTGTCCTCTTCCCCTCTTTCTACTCGTTGATAATGCAAATCAGACTTGAGATTGGGGATATGTGACTAGTTATACGGGTTGCTTTCAAAATATTAAAGTGTGTGCATGTGCTTGATTCCATTTTTATTTTTATTTTTGGTTACATGCTTGATTCCATTATACTTGCACTATGAGTCCATCCTTTCGCGGATGATGACACGCGAATCTTTGACAATTATATTGTGAGATGAGGCATGTTTTTCTCTTTATTGGCCCATTAATACATAATTAAAAAAAAAACATTTTCTCATGTTACATGAGAATTCAACTCTCATGTTAGTGACCCTTCGATTTGCGTGCAAATTTTTTTTTATAATAAATATGGGGTCCACCAATAGTTGAGTCACAATGTGAGAATTAAATTCTCATGCAACATGAGAAAATCAAATCCCTTAAAAAATAACATTTACTTATGATATTTGCTAAACATTTATTTTATATTTTTTTTCTTTAAAAATGACTTTATCATACTATCCTAGAAGAAAAAAAAAAAAAACCCGGAGCTAAACCTAATCTATTTGCTTATTGTCTTGTTGCATTTCCTCAATTCTAAATTTATGGCACCACTATCAACATATCACCTTTTATTAAAATTATTTTTCAATATCAAGCTGCAACACCCTTCTCATGACCATTTTGTTATTATTACATATGATATTAAGCGCATTTACAATTAAAATACGCATAACTTTTTCTTTTTAAAACATAAAAGTTTCCTGCACAAAATTCTTTCTGAATTTATAAACAATTCAAAACTGTAATCGTAACTCCTACATAATATGAAATAATTAAACTTAGCTTAAACATTCATTTAACAAACAATGATCTACTTTGAGAGAAGTCCCTACGAGCTCACCCATTTTCGGACCATCATCAACAAACACATTCTACTGCCGAGAGAAACAACTAACATATATCACACAAGGCATTCCACCTCAAGTATACATATATTATAAGCATATAAACATATTAAGCATTATATCAATTCATAATGTAATTACATACACCAGTATATAAATCACCCTTCCACGGAGTTTGGTGGAACGTAGAAGGGATTAATCCTAAGGACCGAAAGCTTACATATCAAAGTGGTATCCTCCAATGTACCCTCCAAGCCCAATGGGTCACAACCACCAACTCTATCAAGACCACAACCTATTTCAAGGATGTGAAACAATCAACAAACATACCCTAGTCACCTCATACATTTTGCTTAATCTCTTTCTCCTTTATAATACTTAAACTTTTTATCTCAACCAAAACAATGGTTACCTAAGTCGTGACATATCTTCGTAGGACAAGGGTTCAAACTAATCTTTTTCTAAGGTTCTATATCATTAATACTAAATTCTGTATGGGAAAACATCATTTCACCCGAAACAATGCAATATATGGATATTCCTTAAGGGCATATCTGGATATCCCACAAGCCATATCCGATATCATATCCGGATATCCATAGGATATTTCACGATGCCATATCCAGATATTTCGTGTCAGATGACAGAAACAACAACCAACACTAGTGGAATCTGATTTTATACCAAAACACAAATATTTCAACAATCTATCATGCATTTCTGCACAAAAATCACTCAACCAACTCACATATTGTCAAACCCCTAATTTTCATAACCCAAATCATAGTATTTGTCATGAAATCAAAGAAGGAAGTTGTGATAATTATCTAAGGCTTCAATGCAAGCAAGAAGAGAGTTTTCCAGCTTAAACACCTCCTTTCACACCAATCAAAGGAAATCCGAACATGACACTTAGTGGGGCTAGGTTCTTTTCTTTCTGGCCAACTTAGGGCCCATTTGGTAGGCGTCATTCTGCAAGATTCCTGGAAAATTGAATTTTTCTAAATTTTAAATTTTCAGATATTATCATAAACTGAATGTAAAAATCATATTTTTGAAAATCGAGATTTTCGTGAAAAAAAAATTTCTCCTGTACCAAACGCCCCCTAAGAGAGTAATGGCAAGTGAGTTATGAGATCAAAGGAAAAAGGAAGGGAAAAGAAGGTTCAAGGTGTCCCCTTCAAGCTTGATGGTCATAAATCATAGAGGAGAAAAAGCACGCCCTTTTTAGTCAAGAGAGGAAGTCCGACGAGAAGAGAAAAAATGAGAGGATTAAAGTGTCTTTTTACTACTTTAGGTGAGTTATAATGTTTAAGTAGGCAAAGACTTACGTACCCGCTCACTTAATTCTCCTTCAAACTTAGCATATTAGCTTATAATATTTTTGTGGTAATATTCATTACTTTATTTTTAAGCTCTAGGTAATCTTACTTGCCGGCATTATTACCCCGAAATTAGCACTATTCTCAATTTTCTCAAAAAGTTGGTTTATTTTAAGTAAATTATAATTTTTATGTAATTAACCAATTTAATTTTTAATCAAATTCCTACAATCACATTTCAATGGTTTGAGTTATTATACGAATGGAGTGGAAACTTGTTTATTATTAGATGTGTCAAAACAGGCAGACACGACATGAACATGACACGACATGAACACGTCACAAATTTTTATTCGTATCAAAATCTTCAACACACAAATTTTTGAGGGTTGACATGACACGATATGAATGTCACGTAAACTATGGTCAAAAAGGCAATTCGCCAAAAAAATAGGTTGAAATTAAAAAATAAAAATAAATAGGGTCGATACGAATTTGACACGACATGACACGCGACACAGCATGAATTTTTTGCGGGTCATTTTCCAATACGAACATGACACAATTTTTTTTACAAATCAACCCGAACATGAATTTTCGTGTTGTGTCGCGAGTCGACCCGTGAATCATAACCTGTTTTGACACCCCTATTTATTATATATTGATAAACCTTTAGTTTATTTTGTTTTATAGATTAACATAATAGAAATTATCAAGTTGAACAAGTCAAAAACTAGGGTTTTAATCTAAAAATCATGAACTTTATGAATTATTGATTAAATGTTATATGGTTGCTAATTTGAAGGGATTTTAACTCAAAAATCGATGGGCCATGTTGAATCTAAAACAAAAACTGAGGTGTAAGGCTACATTTGAAATAAGAATAGAAGGGGTCAAACTACCACGGTCTGATGGAGCTGGGTTAAATTTACCCCAAATAAATCCAGTGAAAATCTTGGCTAAAAAGTATTTATTATAAGTAATGTGAGTGTCATATTATATGAAATATTTTATGTCATGTTATAAATATAAAAATATGTGATTCACTTCTATATATATTTTTTTTTTAATAGAATTCATATTTTTTATCATGCAACAGTTATATTTCTCATTAGTTATTTGAAGGCTAGCCAACCGAACGAAATAGAAGAAAAGAAAGGTACGGTACGCAAATCCCTTGTACCTGAAATGCTTTTTTATGTGGTTTCGATGCACTTTTTATGTATTTTCTGCAGTCGTGTGTCCTTTTCTTTATTTAATAAAGGCCTACTTCAGATATCTATGTTTACCGACCAAGAATAATTTTTTGGGGTCCATGCAAATGCAAGTAAATGTCTTATTCATTTGACAGACATATACAACAATTTTTTAGAGAATAATTTTTTTCCCCCTTGTTATGTTACTTGTTTTAAATGTTGGATTTTATGTTTATTATATTATAGGAAAAGTGATTGTGTAATGTTATAGAGATTCGTTTTGCGTACTATTTTTTTCTTTTTTCTTTTGTTTTAAAATGTGTGAGCCCCACAAAATGTTGTGTGTAGGAAAGTTTGTTATGTTATGTTAAAGGAGGAAATGAAAACCCTTACTTAATATACTTTGGGTATTATATATGATGATTTGCATTATCTAATGTTTTTTAAAACGGTGACAATTTATACCCACCAATTTGAAGGAGAGTATTGCTAATGGTGGTTAAGGCTATGCATAGGTCACGTCGAGTCGGACTTTTGTGCCGATCCGACCCGACTTGATTTTATAAGTTGGATATTTTGATTCGATCCGATTTAATTTGATCTAATTTCTAAGTCAGATTTGATCCGATTTGAATTTTTTTGAACTGGTTCAGAACTGGGTCAGATGCGACTTGACTTGGTTTCTGAAGTAGACAGACTTAGTTTCAAAATTGGGTCAAATCCAACCTGATTTACTTTTGACTTGATTTCAAAACTTATTTTTGATTTATTTATTTTTTATAGTTATTGATTTGATTTTTAAACTCATGTAATTCTTAATATTTGTTGAATTAATAAAAGATTGTAATATTTTCATTGTTCTCAGCTTACCGTTGTTACAGTTGAAGAAGGATTTTCATTCTTAATGAATTTCCCTTTCTCACTCTTTCCCATGAGCTAAGCACCAAAAGGAAAACACTAAGTGGAATACTTTCTTAGAAATTATTCAACTGCATTAAAAGGTGACATGTAAGTTGTTATAGCGAGAAAATGATACAAGGAAGATAAGTCAAAATTCACAAACCAAGGTTCATGCACTTCAGAACCTACTCGTTATCCTAGACAGATACTGATAAGTGTCCAAGACACTATGTTTTTATTATTAAAAATAGTTCAAATAATAATTAAAATAATTAAAAATATATTGTTAGTTAATAAAATCTAAAAGATACTAAAATACCAACAATTGGATAAGATTCTAATCCCTTTTCATATTGTTTCAGGTTTAAACTTTTGGGGAATGTTATAGTTATAACTTTTTTTTTACAACCTCTTACAACCATATCTTATCACTGTTGATTTCCGTCAATCAACGGTTATCATTTATTGTGAATTAATAATTAATTAATAAGTTTAATTTGCTAAAATGATAACCGTTGATTGACAGAAATCAACGGTAATAAGATATGATTGTAAGAGGTTGTGAAAAAAAGTTGTAACTATAACCTCCCTCTAAACTTTAAAGTAACAAATCACCAATTCTAAGGGATAAAGGCAGTTGTAAATGATAAAAAAATATTGTTCAGCGAGCATGTCCGGAATTAAAGGCCCACTATTAATCCTTTAAAAAGAACGCGAATGAAACCATAAAGGCACTTCTGGAGACGCGAATTCAAGAGAAGAGGCAGAGGAGCGGAGGAACGATCAAAGCTTCACCGTGGAGACCGGGTTTTATTTTTATTTATGAATTTTAGTTTCTTTTCATCTATTGTTCTTGTTTTCCTGACTATGTCAGACTAATTTTCTTTAAGTAGTTAGGGCAAGACAAAATCAATAGGTTCTTAAACGCTATTTGCTTCTCTTATGATTTCTATTCTTGATTTAAGTTATGCAATTAATATGTTTAAAATTCCTAGTCTTGTTTATGATCTGGCCAATCTTGAATGAGCATTAGAGTCGTGCATGATATGGATGTTGGTGTATCGATTCCGATTGATTGATTGGTGAAATTTGTATGATGTAGGGATAGACTTATGAATTCTATAACCATAAGTTGTTGCGTTAATGCTTATTTTATGAAAAAATACTAATGGATTGGGCCTTGGAGTGAAATAAAAGATTAGATTACCAAGAGATTGAGATTTGATCAAATATAGAAAGAACAGTTAATAACTTGGTCTTGAATATAATCATAAGAATAAGTAGATTCGTTAGGAAACCATTGGGAAAGTCGAGTCCTAGCTACGACTTTTTATTCAAAACTTAAAACCAATTTCTAGCTTTATTAATTCTCAATTTATTTTCTTAATTATTGAAAAATAAAAAATGAGTTTAAAAATTCTATTTTTTTTTTTGGTAAGCTTAAAAAATCTGTTTTAATTTAATTAAACTATTCTCAAGAAATTCTTTCATGATCGATCCAACTTTAGTTAAATAGATAAATTATTTCTTGGTCATAAGTCCTCGTGGGATCGACAACTTATTCTTATCACTTTATTACTTATACGACCGGTGCGTTTGCCGAAGTCGCAACAAGTTTTTGGCGCCGTTACTAGAGACTGATTTAATCAACATTAATCAGATATAAAATTATAGAGTGGATCAATTTTTTATTTTTTTAAAATTTATTTTATTAGTTTTTTTAGTTTATTTTTTTATTTTTCATTTTTATTTTTGTTTCTCTTATTTTTATTTTGCTTATTTTATTTTATTTTATTTCTTTGATAGTTTAATATTTTTATTGTTATTTATTTTATTTAGTTTTTATATTTTACTTTGTTTTCCTAGTTTAATTTGTTAGTTAGTGGTTTCCATTAGTTGATTCCACCGAGTCTTAGTTTTCTGGTGTATGCATCTGCGAGGCACTATTAACCCCAATGACCTACAATACGAACCAGAGATAGGACGATTAGAAAGAACCAATAGGAAGCGTTTGACCGCGAAAATACAAAACGCTTCGAGTTCGAATTCTGCTGAAGAACCAGTCGTGGCCGAGGATAATCAAAACCCCCCAGATGAACTGCTGAACCATTTCCTAAAGCCTAATTTCTCGCATCCGACTGCGAGTATTAGAAGGCCTCAAATCCCAGCCAATAATTTCGAAATAAAAGCCTCCTTCCTCAATTTAATTCAAAACAATCTATTTGAAGGAGACATGATCGAAGACCCACACTGCCACATCACTAAATCCCTACAATTGTGTAACCTCATTAAAGCTAATGGGGTACCTGCTGAATCAATCTGACTGATGCTTTTTCCTTTCTCTTTAAAAGGAAGAGCACTTAATTAGATGGAACTTCAACCTGCTGATAGCATCTCCATGTGGGAAGAATTAGTTGAAAAATTTCAAAAGAAGTTTTTCCATTCTCCCGATTCTCTGAGCTTAAAGAACAGATTGACAACTTCAAGCAGCTCGAAGGTGAATCCTTGTGCGTGGGATGGGAAAGATTTAAAGAACTAATAAGGAGATGTCCACAATACGTTTTATCGAATGGCGAGAAAGTCAGAATCTTTTGCAAAGGAGTTACATCAACATATATAGTACTCCTTAAGGCTGCACCTGGAGGTAACGAGGTCACACCAGTTCAACCTAAGCGAGGAGTTATGCAATTAGAAAGGTACGATGCCATGTTAGCCAAACAAGATAAAATAGATCAAAGGTTAGATTCACTTATTAAACTTTTTATCCAAAATCAAATTTATGCAGTTAACTCTCAGTTTCCCATAGTCTGTGACACTTGTGGTGGATCAAAAACACCTGAAAATTGTGACGCTATGGTTACTATAAACCCAGCTCAAGTGAATTCCCTTATGTACGACCAACGTAAGGAGAATAATCCTTACATCAACACTTATAATCCTAGCTCGAGGAACCATTTTGCAATGTCATATAGTCAAGGAACACCACAACAAGCTAATATGGGAATTCAACCAGCACAATCTAATCAGAAAGTAGTTTGGGAAGTTGCATTCAAAAATATGGCTCAATCTTAAGCAAGTTTCATAGAAGAAATAAGAGCATCTTTAAAGAATCAAGAAGCTTCAATCAGGAATCTGGAGAATCAGAATGGTCAGCTTGTCAAACAAATGGTTGAAAGGTCTCCAGGAACCTTTCCTAGTAACACAATTATTAATCCCAAGGAAGAATGTAATGCTATCACTACAAGGAGTGGAATAGTAATTCAACCTGTGAAAAAACCAATAGCTGCACTGAGTAGTGAAAAAGATGCAGAGAAGGAAAATCCTGCTGATGACCCTATTGATGGAAATGTCATAAATTTTTGACGGACCATTAAATGATACCTCACGGAATAAAATAAATAAGCTTTCTTTAGAGGAAAGAATGAAATCACTTGGAGACAATCCTTATGTTAAGGCACCTTATTCTCAGAGGTTACAGCAGCACGAGCAGAAGAAAAATTTCTCTAAATTGTTAGAGATTTTTAAGAAGTTGCACATCAATATCCCCTTTGTGGAAGCTTTAGAGAAAATGCCATCATATGCTGAGTTTCTTAAAGATATCATAACCAAAAAGCGAAAGCTCACATTAGAATGATCCACTATATTGACAGAGGAGTGTAGAGCAATCACGCATAAGAATTTACCTCCGAAATTAAAGGATCCGTGGAGTTCTAGTATCCCTTGCACGATTGGCTCGATGACAATAGAGAGGGTTTTATATGATCTAGGTGTTAGCATCAACGTAATGCCATTATTTATGAAGAAGAAGTTGGGAATCACAGAGGTGAATCCGATCAAGATGATTCTGCAACTAGCTGACCGCTCCACCAAGCAAGTATATGGAGTAATACAGGACATACTTGTTAAGGTGGACAAGTTCATCTTCCTGATGGACTTTGTTATCTTGGATATAGAGGAGGACGCTACTGTTTCCATGATCTTTGGGAAACCTTTCTTAGCGATATCCGAAGCGCTAATTGATGTGCCAAAAGGTGAATTGATCTTAAGGATGGAAGGAGAAAGGGTTATTCTCAAAATGTTTACCGCCTACAACTCAGCCAGAGAAAAATTTTCTTATTGAGGAAAAAAAGGCTGAAGAGGAAGAAAAGAAAAATCATAAGTCAGATGAGAGTTGCAAGCTGAAGGTGAAGATGAAAAAGCCGAAGAGCAAGGGAAAACACATCAAGACAAAGTTTTGAGTTCTTGAGGCCAAACCTTCTCGCCCATATGCACGAGAGTACTATCACGGCAAAGCAATATTTATGATAAAAGGATCATATTTGAATTCTGGCTACAAACCACCATGACTAATGAAGCTGTAATGTCAAGCTAATGACGTTAAACAAATGCTTGATGGGAGGCAACCCAACGGGTTTATGTTTTTATTTTATTTTGTTGCATTTAGTTTTTGTTTTGGTTTATTTTACTTTAGTTTAAACTTTTGATCTCCATGGTGATGTATAATTGATGATGTTCTTATGTGACTGCATGTTTTTATTATTATTACGTGCTCCTTGTTTCTGATGCATAGTCCATTGTTGAGGACAGCAAAATTCTAAATCTGGGAAAGAGGAGCACCACCATATACAGTAGCAGTCAGATTTTCCTGTGAGGATGCGTAGAACTACAAATTTTTTTTCAGAAAAATAGGGAAAATTCTTCTTCTTATTTCCTCTTTATTTTATTTATTTGTCTTCTTTGAGTTATTAAATCATGTTAAGTAAGAATTAGTCAGTAAACTTAATTTATTATGTGATGCCTTAGAATATTGTTTTATTTTAGGAATAAGCATTGATTGAGTTAGTCTAAGAGTCAGTAAGAATAATGAAATTACAGTATGAGTGATTGAGAAAGAGCATAATTTACAGAATTGCACACATATAGCCGTGAGGTTTGAGCCTAAACAAAAAATTTCTTTTCAATGTGCATTTCACTGTTGAAAATATTATCAGAACTTGCTTTGTTTCTCCTTAAAATAGTCGTTTGCATGCATGTCTGATATGACTGAGGCATTTTATTGTTTTAGCTACTTAACCAAAAAGCTAATCATTATGATATCCTTTGTTTAGCCCCTTGAACCTAAGCCTTTTATGTTCTTAATACCTGTTGTCTTAATTAGCCACTCCACATACACATCTACCTTAAATAAGATTGGATTATAGAAATTTATGGTAGGGTGTAAACATGAGTAATTTATCATGTAATTCAAAGTGGTGAAAAATGAGGTTAGGTGAATGGAGCAAAAGTAAAAGTTGAAAATGGTGAAAAAGAAAAATATTTATTGCTTCTATGCAAATAAAAGTGTTGAAAGAAAATGAAAATAAAAAAGGAAAGTATTAGGGGTTGAAAAAGAAAAGCACAGAAAAATATTGAAAAAGAAAAAAAAAAGTAGGAAAGAAAGGAGAAAAATAATTATTGTTTGAGTGTTTATATTTTACCATGATCTTTCTGTATTTCAATGTTTTAGCTAATTTTTCCCTATTTATCCTACCTTTAGCCCAACCCCATTACAACCTGAATAAAGACCTCTTGATCTTTTGTGCATGTGAATTAACTGTGGAAAGTGAGAATATTATCAAGCTTATGAAAATATTGATACAGTGAAAATTTGAGCGAAACACTTACCCTTAGACAGATGAATGATGAATGACTTGATATATCTGGTAAGGGATGTGTTAAAAATTTAGTTTTTATGCTTTATTGATAGAACTCATGCTTTGATTTTATAACTTGCTTACTTTCAAGGCTTCTTATTTAAATGTTGGTTCTTTAAAATCCAATTATTTCCTACCTAAATCTGATCATTTTTGAATTGATATACTGTCTAGTCTTATACTAAGCATGCTTACATTATTTCATGCTTTTAATTTAATTCATTGTTGAGGAAAACAATGAGTAAATCTGTGAATGATTTGATAAGTGTCCAAGACACTATATTTTTATTATTAAAAATAATTCAAATAATAATTAAAATAAATAAAAATATAGTGTTAGTTAATAAAATCTAAAAGATATTAAAATACCAACAACTGGATAAGATTCTAATCCTTTTTCATATTGTTTCGGGTTTAAAGTAACAAATCACCAATTCTAAGGGATAAAGGCAGTTGCAAAGGATAAAGATAAAAATAAATAAAGAATTGATCAATATTAATTCTTGTTCAGCAAGCAGGTCGAGAATTAAAGGCCCACTTTTAATCCTTTAAAAAGAATGCGAGTGAAACCGTAAAGGCACGTCTGGAGACGCGAATTGAAGAGAGGAGGCAGAGGAGCAAGGGAACGATCAAAGCTTCACTGTGGAGATCAGGTTTTATTTTCATTTATGAATTTTAGTTTCTTTTCATCTATTGTTCTTGTTTTCCTGACTATGTCAGGCTAATTTTCTTTAAGTAGTTAGGGCGATACAGAACCAATAGGATCTTAAACGCTATTTGATTCTCTTATGATTTGTATATTTGATTTAAGTTATGCAATTAATCTGTTTAAAATTCCTAGTCTTGTTTATGATCTGGCCAATCTTGAATGAGCATTAGAGTCGTGCATGACAATATGGATGTTGGTGTATCGATTCCGATTGATTGATTGCTGGAATTTGTATGATCTAGGGATAGATTTATGAATTCTATAACCGTAGATTCTTCGTTAATGCTTATTTTATGAAAATGTACTAAGGGATTAGGCTTTGAAGTGAAATAAAAGATTAGATTACCAAGGGTTTGAGATTTTATCAAATATAGAAAGAACTGTTAATAACTTGATTTTGAATATAATCATAAGAATAGGTACATTCGTTAGGAAACTATTGGGAAAGTTGAGTCCTACCTACGTCTTTTTATTGAAAACTTAAAACCAATTTCTAGCTTTATTAATTCTGAATTTATTTTCTTAAATTATTGAAAACTATAAAATAAATTTGAAGATTTTGTTTAATTTATTTAAAATTTTCTCAAGAAATCCTTTCACGATCAATCTGACTTTAGTTAAATAGATAAATTATTGCTTGGTCATCTGTCCTCGTGGGATCGACAACTTATTCTTATCGCTTTATTACTTGTACGACCGGTGCAGTTGCCGAAGTTGCAACAGATACCGACACAATATAATCTTATACTCTAAAACTGTAAACAGGTTATAAAGGCAAGAAAAACAAAGGAAAAGAATAGAAAGGAAAAACAATTCCAACATTTGTAGTTATTGTTTCATAAAGAAAACGACAACGACAAAATAATTACATTGAAGGTGTGAGAGAGATTCTAGGCTTCTAGCAATAGTATAATAAAGGAAAAATTCAATTTTACTCCGTTAATGACTACATAGCAACAGATAGACAACATATATTACAAAATAACTTCTTCTGTTTGACATTATGACTTTGTAAACTACTGTAAAGATGGCATCATACGACTATTACTGTTTTCTGCCCAAGGACCACAAAGAAAGCAAAATCAAAGACTTAATATTACAATCAATGACATAATGGTAGAGGATGAATTATGTCTATTTGCTAGAGAATCCTAAACCCCCAAATTGCCTTATCACGCACAGAGAGAAGAGAGAACTTTAAAAACAGTGTTGTCAGACCCGACCCGGTCGGGGTACTGGGTTACTGGTCGGATCGGTGGATCACCGATCGGACCGGTTGATCCGGATATCCATAAATATAAATATAAATTTAAAATATTCTCCATATCTAAAAGAGATAAACAAGATTCATCAAATAAATTCAAAAATTATCTTATCACACTATTACATTAATTTTGCACAAAATAAGAACAAATAAATCAAACTGCGTAGCATAAGGAGCATATAACAAAGTAAAGAGAGAAACTAATGTAACAAAAAAAGAAATTACAGAACCGATTCAAGTTCATGAATCCTTGATAGAATCTTGTCCACCCTTAAGCTTCAAGAAACAATGACCAACTCTGGTTTGCTAGTAAATTAATTAAGTAATAAAACCATAAAAGTAAAAAGGTATTGTCTACTAAAAAAATATATTCGAATGAATAAAGAAAATCAACACCGTTGGAACTTGGAAACTTAAAACAATCATATGTAATGTATTATCATATTTTAAATTAGAGTCAATAAGCAAATGGGTATAACCTGCGCCCTGTTTCAGTTTCAGCCTTCAAGGTCTGGTTCGATAAATTAGAGTCAATCAGCAACAACAGGAAGATGGGATGGAAACCTTTGGAAGTTAAAGGAGACGGGGAAAATGGAAAGCAAAAAAGTTATGGCTTAGGTTAGGGATTTCTTTGGGCTGTGTTCTCTTTAGGGAGTATGATTTTTTTTCTTTTAAAAATCTGAGTATCTCACACCCGCAGCAGGTCACAAGGAGAAGAATTTTGGTGGTCCTGGACCACCATTGATTCAGTGGTCCAAACCAATCAGGATGAGACAACTATCGAAGAGAGAGGAGAGAGAAAAAATAAAATATAAATTTTTGTACAAGTGTCACTCGTTGAATGGAAGGATCACGTGGGGCCTGGAGCACTAAATTTTTTTCCGACCCTAAGGGTCAACGGGTTCCGTAAAATTCCGGCCAGGTCGTATTGGGCTGATTGCATGGCCGGTCCAAAGTGTAACCCAAACTGATTATCCCATCGGATCATCGGGTCCCGGCCGGGTCGGATCGCATCTGACAACACTGCTTAAAAATGGAAACTGCCATTATGATTTTTCATTTTTTTTTACATAATGGATGTGCTCGTGACACTTATTATGATTTTATTTCTTTTATATTTATTTTGTTGTTATCATATATTCATGGTTAACAACAACTGGCAAGAGTTTGATCCAAATTTCCTTTCCCTATATATTCATTTGGATCTCAAACGCAGGTTAGGGCCCATTCTTGAAGATGAGCGGCATGTAGGATCAATGGAAACCAGCGGTGCTAATGTTGATAGCACAAATCACATTTTCGGCTTGTAATATACTTTACAAGCTGACCATTCATGATGGAATGAGCACGATCATTCTTTCATCATACTGTCTATCTTTTGCAGCTGCTACCACCATTCTGCTCTCCTTAATTTTCGATAGGAAAGTGTTTATTTTGCAACTTGCATAAATAAATTTTGTATATTAATTCAATCATATTATTAATTAATAGACAATTATTATGATTAGTTATCATGACTAATGATGTGAATGCTCTAATACACTTAATTTAAATTTAAAAGAAACAAACAAACATTATAGTTTCTTTCAACTTGAAACTTAGGCAATAGATTAACTTGTCCTATTGGTTTTGCATTTTTTTTTCTGATATACAGGAAGAGACCAAACATGACTTGGAAGGTGTGTTTAGTTTCGCATTTCTCAGTGGATTATTTGGGTATGTATTACGATAAATTCTATGTCACAACTTTCATCGTGTAGGTACATTGTTAATTCATGATTCATTAACAAAAGTTATATGAATATATATTGAATATATAATAGAATAGTGGAGCATTATTTCAGAATTTATTCTATGGAGCCCTGACACATAGTAAATGTCAAGGCTCCACAGAATAAGTTTTGAAATAAAGCTACCCTATTCCATTATATATATAATACATTCATATAACTTTTGTTAATGAATCATCAATTAACAATGTAGGTACACGATGAAAGTTGTGACATAGAATTTATCGTAATACATACCCAAACAATCCACTGAGAAATGCGAAACTAAACACACCTTCCAAGTAATGTTTGGTCTCTTCGTGTATAGCAGGAGAAAAAAAATGCAAAACCAATAGGACAAGTTAATCTATTGCCCAAGTTTCAAGTTGAAAGAAACTATAATGTTTGTTTGTTTGTTTCTTTTCAATTTAAATTAAGTATATTAGAGCAGTTATTACCAA
This sequence comes from Gastrolobium villosum, assembly GCA_032173675.1. Classification (NCBI taxonomy): domain Eukaryota; kingdom Viridiplantae; phylum Streptophyta; class Magnoliopsida; order Fabales; family Fabaceae; genus Gastrolobium; species Gastrolobium villosum. The sequence continues at coordinate 132,653 of JAVKPL010001394.1, read as the reverse complement.
AAAAAAAAAAGTATATTAGAGCCGTCACATCATTGGCATGATAACTAATCATAATAATTGTCTATTACTTAGTAATACGATTGAACTAATATACAAAATTTATTTATGCAAGCAGCAAATTATAAACACTTACCTCTCAAAAATTAAAGCAAGGGGAATGATGGTAGCCGCTGCGAAGGCGAGACGGTAGGCCGAAAGAATAATAGTGCTCATTACATCATAAATGATAAGCTGGTAGAGTATATTGCAAGCAGCAGAAAATGTGATCTGCACCATCACCATTAGCAGCGCTGGTTTCCATTTATCCCACATGCCCTTCATCTTCAAGAATGGCCCCTAACTTGCGTTTGAGATCCACTTGAATATATAGAGAAAGGAAATTTGGATCAAACTCTTGCCGGTCGTCATTAACCACGAAAATATGATAACAACTATTGAGATATATAGTCCTACATTGGTTGTATGAGCAACAAATGTGGAGTTTATAAGGCCTTGAACACTCCCACCCTTTGAGCTAGCTTTTGGGGTGGTGTATCCCAAGGTTCTTTACATGGTATCAGAGCCTCGCCGCCGTCCTCCACTTTCTCTTGTGGACTCTCTTTAGCACATGTAGGTTGGGTCTGTTGCATCATCTACTCTATAAGCCCAATGGGCTCTTGTGTGAGGGGACGTGTTGAGATATATAGTCCCACATTGATTGTATGAGCAACTAATATGAGAGTTTATAAGACATTGGACACTCCCACCCTTTGAGCTAACTTCTGGGATAGTGTATCTCAAGATTCTTTACATGGTATAAAATAAATATAAAGAAAATAAAATCAAGAGATTGACCATCTTCGGATGGAGTTTATCCCAAGAGATTTTAATGAGGGTGTAGATAGCTTAGCTAAAATAGGATTTAGCTTCAAAGGTGAAGAGTTGATAATATATTCCTCTCCCCTTGTCAATATTTTGCCTTTTTGGAATATTTTTAGCTCCAAATTGTTGATGCAGCAAGTGTGTTTAGACATGAAGCATCTAATTGTGTAGTTTTTCTGGGCTTCACCCTCCATTTTTATCAACAACAAAAAATCATCACACTTGCATGTCACATCCACACGACGGGAATAAAGTCCATCACAATTGCATGTCACATCCACACGACGGGAAATCAGTCAAAAATCAAATCATGCCTATTTGCGGGTTGAGAAATCATACCTATTTACCGGTTGAGCTCTTTAAAAAAGAAAGTAGTCTTTGTAACCAATTAAGTATCCAAGAGCTCGTGAATTATATTGGATTGGATTGATTTTATTCTAAGTTCAAACACAATTTCATATTATTCGATGGATCTAAAGTAGTTTTGATTGGATTAGTTTTTTGATTTTTTTTCTAAAGAGGCAATAAATAAACTCAAAAATATATAGTAAAGATAACAGAAATTAATTCAAAGTATTAAATATAAAATAAGAGGAGTGAGTTGTATTTTTTTGGAATGAGTTATATTTACAAACTAAATTGTTTAAAATTCTTACAACTAAATCTTAACCGTTAATTTATGTTAATTTAACAGTTATAATTTATTAGGTCACACTTATTAATTATAAATGTTATATTGATGGAAATCAGCTGTTAAGCTTTTGTTGTAAGAGTTTGTGAAAATTTTAGTTTGAAAATATAACTCTTTCCAAATGAGAAAACATGAGACAAAATAACATATTTCAAACCAATTTAGAACTGAAAAACTTATAAATTACATTAAATTAATAAGATGTAAATTAAGGAATAAAGCCATATCAAAAATAATTTGTAAAAATTGGTGTATAACACAACAAGTTATATCTAGCAACCTCAAAATAACGTCGTTACGAGACTTAGAGAAAAAATTTAGAGTATTTTGAAAATTTTATTTTCTTTTTGTATCATGAATTTTATTAAAATACCTTGTATTTTATTTTCAAATTTCAAAAGAATATTGTTTCGGGATTGCAAGAGATGATTTTATCTCCTGATGCACCACAAATCCCATTAATTGAATCTATTGCCTTATTGGTAAGAAAGTACTCTTTATTTTTTAAAGTCCAAGTTTAAGGTTATTTCTTTATTGTTCTTATAGCGAAACATGGTTCTTGCTTGCAGGGCAATGGGACATAGTTGTGTTGGTTGGTAGCCAAAGCCATTTAAGAAAGTAATCGAGATGGGTGCATATACTTAATTTTATTCTATTGTCTTAGAAATCTTGAAGAAATGCATTTTCTGAAATAATGAATCAAAACGTACAAGCTGATGTCTATTTACATCAGCTATCCAAAATAGAGAGCTTACTATTACAACAGACACAAAAGGCTGGAAAACAATAACTAACAAAACTAACTTCTATTATCAGAAATAACAAGATAAAGCTAAGTAAAAAAATATTCTTCATGCACCTATGTGTCCACATGTCAATGACAAAGCCGGACCTACATGGGGGCGTGCATGGGCGGCCGCCCCCCTCTAAAATCTGAAAAAAATGTTTACTTCCCAAAAAAATACATAGTATGTTTCATTTTTCATAACTGGTGGGTTACTTTAATAAAACTAGCATTGTGCGCCCTTTGGATCTGAAATGAGTTGCATTGATTTCATCTTATTGATGATCGGTACAGTGTTTTTGTTCAAAGTTTTCGATTTCACTTTCTGAGTCTCCTTCTTTTGCTTCATTTGATACCCAAAATCTGTTTGCGTGGAAAAGAAGCTTGATACCCATTTTCCTGTTGTGAGTATTTTCACTTTCTCTTTGTAAAGTTTTGATCTTTTTGTAGTTTCATGTTGTTCGAATGCTTAAAAACCAGAAGAAAGTGAAAGAGAAAAATGGGTATAACTGTTGAGATATATAGTCCCACATTAGTTTGATGAATAACTAATGTGGCCTTTATAAGGCCTTGGGCACTCCCACCCTTTGAACTAACTTTTGGGGTGGTATATATCCCAAGGTTTTTTACATGGTATCGTAGCCTCGCCGTCCCTCACTTTCTCTTGTGGACTCTCTTAGCACAGGTAGGTTAGGCCTGTTGCATCATCCACTCTTCAAACCCAATGGGCTCTCGTGCGAGGGGGCGTGTTGAGATATATAGTTCCACATTGATTTGGTTGTATGTGCAACTAATGTGGAGTTTATAAGGCCTTAGGCGCTCCCACCCTTTGAGCTAGCTTTTGGGGTGGTGTATCTCAAGGTTCTTAATAATAACCCCCTCCTCAAGTTGGGAGGAAGATGTCCCGTAAACCCAACTTGGAGAGAAGATCCTGAAATTGAGCAATGGGTAAAGCTAGCCTTTGTAACTAAATCTGCTAACTACAACACAGATCGAACTGGAAGAAGATGAATAAGCTCAGTCTAATTCCTTTCCCGAATGACATGACAATCAATATCGATATGTTTACTTCTCTCATGGAAAGTAAGGTTGTGAGCTAAGTAAATAGCTGGTTGACTATCACAAAACATTGAGATAGGTTTGGTTAAAGAAAGCCATAAATCATGAAGAAAAAATGATAGCCACTGAAGTTCATATAACATATTAGCTAAGGCTCAGTATTCTGCTAGTGAAGAGGATCGAGAGATTGTTGTTTGTTTCTTAATCTTCCATGAAATGAGAGAAGAACCCAAGAATACGCTCATACCACAAACTGACATTCTTCATCCTTGTATCAAGTCAACATGCCCGGTCAATATCAGCGAATCAAGAGGGAATTAGATCTTTTTTTGCAAGGAAAATAAGTCTTTAGAAGGAGATATCTTGAGGTATCTGAGAATGTGAATTGCTGCAAGGTAGTGAATCTACATAGGTTTGGCAACTAACTGAGCTAGGAGAGTGTTGCAAATATTATAATTATCTGCAATTCTTAAATTTTTTTTTATTTTATTAGAATTTGAGTTTAACCTTTGAACTTATTAGTCTTTATATATAGTAACATTTTGTACATGTTTTTCACACAATTTCTTCAACTTTAAGTGAGTCCAAAAAAAAGAGAGAAAACAAAACCTCAAATGAAAAAAAAAACATAATTTGTATTTAATTAAATTAACCTTTATTAAAATATTTAAAATATTACCACATTATTAATTTTTATCTCATTTTGTTTTAATAAATAGATTAAGATAAAACAATTTTTTTTATAAAACAGTACTTTCTTAATTTTTAAACCAATATATAAAATAAAACAATACAAGCCACGCAGAATTAGCACGGCTCCAATGATATTTAAGGTATGCTAAAAAGTAAAAATAATAAAATCAAAGAAATGTTAGTTGAACTTGATCATCTAATGGGTTGAGGTCACATAGACTTATCTATATTTCGGTGAACCAGTACAAGAAGGAAAAATCACAAAATCCTATATATTCAGTTATTGTAATTGATTGGTTAATATGTTTGTTAACTATATTCTGAAAGACTACCAGAAAAGTTATTAGCTCTTCAAAATATCTACCGAGCAATGAAAAAATTCAACAAATGAAAGGAGCAAATTTACTATCTCTTTTACATCAAACTATACGAGGAGTGATCCCAATATATCGGCAAAAGCAAGTGCATGCTATTCACTGTAAAAAAGATTTAAATCAAATTTTAGTTTCTGCACTTTCCCTGATTTGGGTTTTGGTTACTAATATATATATTTTTTTTTGGAGTTTTATCTCCTTGAATTTTCTTATTTGATTTTTTGTCCTTATTGTTGAGTACTAATCCCTATATGTTTCATTTATTTGAGTTTTAGTCTCTGTAATTTCATTTATTAAAAAAAAATGGTCCTTATTTTATGGTTGAACTTATTATAGTATACATGTATAGAGACCAAAATGGCAAAATCTTAATGGCATGAAGTCAAAAATATTTGTAAGGACCGATATGTAAACAAGTGAAAACTAGAGGGGTCAAAATCTACCCTGTATCCAAAAAATATTCGAAAGAAAAAACCAAAAATTAATTTGCAAAAGTTCATGTTGCATTAATTCTTTTTCAGAAAAAAAAAGAGATCAAAAAAAAAAGAAAAAAGAAAAAAACCGACACGATTTAACCCTACGCCTTACTCCTCTTATCTAGGGGTGGCAATACGGGTCAACCCGACACGACACGGCACGTTTTTTGACCCGTACACTATTTGACACGACCCTGACACGACCCGTTTTGTAAACGGGTCACAAAACACGAACCCTGACACGACCCGCTGCGGGTCACGGGTCGACACGACACAACCCGCAAAATTTAAAATTTAAAAAAATGAGATTTTTTGAAAAATAAATAAATTAAAAACAATAAAAAAATAAAAAAAAAGATTAGTTTCTGTTTTTTTAGATTTTTAGTTCCTTTTATTCTTTTCTATACTAAACAATGACTATATATATCAATATATAAATGAATAAAAATAATAATACAATAAAATATTTAATTGAAAATTAAAAAAATGACACTGTGCGGGTTGACACGTTGACCCGCGGGTTGACACGTGACCCGACACGGAAAAAAGGGTCACATTTTCACAACCCGTACACGACCCGTAATGACCCGCGGGTTGACACGACACGCATTTTGAGTGATATAAGAAGTTAATAGAAACACAAACTCTTCTACAATCAAACGCAATGTTTTAAAACCCCGCCCCCGGTTGACCCGGGTCAACCCTGACCCCTCCCCTTTGAGGGTTGGGGTCATAAGTTGGACCCTATATGCATATCGACCCCTCCGACCCCCAAAATCCGGCCGGATTCCAGTGACTCCCGAGTCAGGTGGTCAAAAGGGTCATTGCATGTTTTTTTTAAAAAAAAAACCCATGAAACAACATAGTTTTATTAAAAAAATAATATAAAAATGCTTGCAAACCTAAATCTAATTGTTCTCTTCTCTCCTAGCGACCTAGATGTTTTCAATCTTCACCTCGCTGCCGTGAATCTTATAGAAAAGATAAGAATTTTACCTGTTCAAATGAAATCCTTACGGTCGTCAATAGAAAACAAATACACATTCTTACTTCCTTTAAATTTTCCTTTATCAGATATCTTATCAAAATAGGCAGAACCGGGTCAGCGTAGTGACCCCATCAGAATATGATTTTTGTGCTTTGGTATCTTGATACTTTAATTAGGTTGTGTAATATTGACTTGTGGTTGTAATTGGTGAATTATGTTAAATATATTTTAAATCTTTAATGATTGGTGATTTATTTTTTAATATATTCATATATATATATATATATATATATATATATATATATATATATATATATTTATATATAAAACCGGGTCAGCATAGTGACTCCGTGACCACCCAGTTGAACCCGTGATCCCTGACCTCGGCCGGGTCAATGGTCGGGCAGAGTTTTTAAACACTGCTCAAACGAGGTTGAGAATTGGAAAACTAGAAGGTGTGCAAAAAATTGTGCAAACTAAATTAATAGCTAACATATTATTATTTTGAGGTATGATCTTTTGACACCTCATCTGAGAGTCGTTTTATCAAAAAAGATCAATGGTGTCACATACTTACAAATAAGGATGTGCAAAATATTCAATTAATCCAAACCAAGTTAAAAACCAAACCAAACCAAATTAAAAAACTGATTCTTTTTAAAACTGGTTATAAAATACATCCATTTTTTAATTTTAAATATGGTTTGTTTATCCATTTATCAAATGATTTGGATATACTGGATAACCAAATCATATCCATTTCTTTTTAATCATTTTATGTTTTAACCTGTTGAATATTCTGATTTCTAACCCTAGCTCCCAAATTCCAAAATTTGTTAAGAATTGTTCAACGCCATGTTTCTGTTTCTCAAATTCCCAAATAAAAAGTTCAACGCCATAATTATTAGCTAAGAATTGTTCTTGTTTCTCATCCCGCTCTAATTTGTTAAGCAATCGTTTTTTAACACCGTTTGTTCGAAGTCTTGTTTGCGCGAATTGGCATCATTACATTCAAGAAAGTGTGAGTCAATTTATCATATCTCTCTGTTTTCAACAAGAAAAAAGTTAAACGTAATTCGTTTACAACAAGGGTGTATCACCCTAAATTAGCCTTACATTATTTATTATCATAGTTTTGCATGACTACTGCAACTGTGTTTCTTCCTAACCATGCCAATGATAATATGATTTTAAATGTCCGGGAATCTTGATTTTCAAAAATATGATTTTTACATTCAGTTTATGATAATATATGAAAATTTATAATTTCAAAAAATTCAGTTTCCCGGTAATCCGGGAAAAAACCGTATACCAAACAGCCTCTAAAAGTCATTTTAACCAAATAATGACGGAAGTGCATATTTGGATTTTCTTATTTAAAATATTTTTAGCAATACATTAATATATCCGCATCGTTCTCGAGTCTACCCAAAAAAAAAAAAACATAAAATTTATGGTTATAAGTCTGCCGAAAATAACTGGTTTTAATTTTGAAAATCAGTTTTAATCTTGAAAACCGGTTTTAACCTTGAAAACCGGTTTGTGGTTCATAACCGGTTTCGATTTAAAAGTGGTTTTGAATTAAAACCAGTTTTAATTCAAAACCGGTTATGAACTACAAACCGGTTTGGACAAATTAAAAACTGATTTTTTTTAAAAAATCGGATCGGCTTAAAATCCAAAACGTTTTAAACTGGTTCGGTTCGGTTTTTGACAATAACCGAACCGAACCGCTCCATGCACACCCCCCTACTTACAATTTACAAATCAAAGTCGCTAATTTTTTTTATCTAATGACTCTTAGATGAGATGTCAAACTTCAAATCTGACATCGATGTGAAAGGATCCTACCTCTATTATTTTAATGCAAAGAAATTATGTTTCATTAGATTTTATTATTTTTTAATATTAAGTAATAATGTATTAATTATTAGTTTATTAAGTTGCTAATGTGACGCCGCAAGAACACATTAATACTGATTACCAAAAAAAAAGAAGAACGCATTAATACTAGAGGACGGTTAATAAGTTACTATGACCAAAGAAAAACTCAAAGAAGTGATTCAGATCCTTCACGTGTCAATGACAGCATGACAAGTGACAACATGACAAGGAGAAAGTGGACTTTTTGACTATGTTAATGTAAAAACAGTAACATGACATCGGAACAATTATTTAGTATATTATTCTCGTTTAATAGAAAACATATTATCTTGTTATAAATATAATTATATAGTGGACTCCATTATTTATTAAAAAAAAAAAAGAGAAGCACAAAAATTATTCGGAGTGTAGGAAATTATATTATCTCATATAACAAAAAAGTAATATAACCCTTAAACTAATTACTCCTATGATGTTACAAAAAAAAAAAAATATACTCATATGAAAGCTATGCAGAGGAGTTTGAGGAGACTCGCTAGATGAGGCACCGTGTTTAAACGCAAAAAGAAAAAAAAATGTGAATATCATGTCTTCCACGTCCATGTTTTTGACAAATCGTCATGATCATTAGAAAGCAGTGAAAATTATTTCTCATTTTAAATTTCATAAAGTTAAGTCATTTTGAGAGTGATAGATATAAAATAATAATTTTTCATTTTAAATTTAAATTTAAAAGAAAACCATCCACTTTCTCCTCCTTGATTTTCATTTCTTGTATATATTTCTCTCCTAAAATGACATAAATTATGTGATTTAAAATGACAAACATCAAACCCTTAAGAGCATTCCTGATAGTGTTGGGTTTGGTTGTGATAACAATATATGCTCGTATTTTATCATGAGCTACTATCAGTCCATCATGGATCCAACAAGTATACAGTGTGTATCCTTTTAAAGTATACAATGTTATATCATTCCATTCCTTATAATTATGTATTTCGGGAATACATAGTTATAATACTCGTTGGATTATATAGTTATAAGAGGTGGATAATCACTTTTCCCATCCAACAATGGCCCCGCAGCTTCGGAATCTCCGGTAGTTTTCTGATGGCTTTGACTGAGTCATATTTGCATTTCTTTGCCCTTACCCCATAGCACCGCGTATAGTCCAACCACAATCAGCACCGATCCAATCGCACTATAGATAATATAAAAACCAAAATAAAATCATGAATGCCAAGGCCAGCAATCAATATATATATATATATATATATATATATATATATATATATATATATATATATAGGGGAGGGTTATATTTACAAATTCTTACAAATTATATTATGTCTGACCGGTCATACTTCAATCAAGAGTGTATGACCAGTCAGACTTAGACTTAGTGTAATTTATAAAAAAAATTGTAAACTGATTCTTCCCTATACATATTTAGTGGTTCTATACGTATTTAGTGGGAAAAAAATATTTAGTGTATACCTTCCCAAATATAATTTCTCATCCAACGTCAAAGAAGCAACGATAGCCACAAGCACAAGCATTAGAGGGTTGAAAGAAGATGCAAATAAAGGGCCTCTCACTCGTATGCACCATGCAATGACAATAACCATAATTCCGGAGGCCATAATTCCCTGTAAATAACACGTTAGCTCACATGAATATCGTTCATAATTTGCATGTTCATGTAGTTCACAAATCACGACTAAGGTGCTAATTAACAACGAGCTATACCGAATAAGCCGCAGTTAGGAGCCTGACATCCCAACCCATTTTCCATTGGTTCCAATCCCTCTCAACACAAAGACCAAAAATAATGGATTGTATTGCTCCTATTGTAGACATCAAAGCTATGCTTGCGTAACGGCATGGATATCCTTCATTTATCTTTGCCTGTGCCATATAAAGTAATTAAACAATGAACAAGAAACACCGCAAGTCAAATGAGAATATAATATATATATATATATATATATATATATATATATATATAACATGGGGAAAATGTGTATCATTTTAAATGATGTAAAGTTGTGTCATTTTAAATTAGAGAAAGAAATAGATAAAGGAGGAGAGAGAGTATACACAAAAAATAAAGATGTGGGTCCCACCTCTTTGTGAGAGTGAAAGAATATAAGCTATGTCATTTAAAAAGACAAACATTTTTCCCTATATATAGGGCTTTATAGAAGTTATGTTGTAGGAAAAGTGGTTGTGTTATGTTATAGAGATTCGTTTTGTGTGTCTTAGTTTTTATTTTATTTTTTGCTTCAAAAAATGCGGGTCCCACAAAATATTGTGTATGTAGGAAAAGTGATGGTATCATGTTAAATAATAAATATAAACCCCATATATATATATATATATATATATATATATATATATATATATATATATATATATATATATATATATATATATATATATGCAACTAGCACCGAAAATAAAGAAAACAAGCTCACCTGAATGATCAGCCAAACAGAGAAACAGAAGCAGCTTGCTATGACGCATAGAGCACCCAACAATTCATTACCATGGCCAGCGGTCTCGTGCCCAGTTTGGTCCAATAGTTTATAAAGGTTGAAATGAAAATGCCAAATATGAAATACTATCCCTTTGTAAAATGCCAACACCATTGCCCCAGCAAGTCCAATTATTGTTCCGAATACCTTGGCCTTTCCTGTTGCTGCTCCCCAATTTAATTTTTCGAAACTATAGAGGCATGGTAAGTGCATTAAACAAGAGTATTATAAATTGGGAGCGTAAAAGTAACTTTATTTTCCACTAATCAGTATATGTAAACATTTATTCTCCTATAATGGGCATGACTAAGCATAGCTTTCTTGAAAGATAACTCCATTGATTTACTTTCTAAAAATTTGGTAGATTACAAGTTTAGTTTCATTTTTCATTAATTAAGGCTATTGATCTCTCAATTTCTTGCTAGATATAAGGTTGGGATATAATAAGGAGAAACCATTTAAATATTGAAGGGGTTTCAAACAAGGTGAGATTTCTAACAAATAATTTGACTAGTCTAAACATTTCCGTTAAATTTTTTGACAAAAAAAAATTTCGTCGAAAGTTTTCGACTAAATATTTTCGTTAAATTTTTTGATAAAAAATATTTTCATCAAAATTTTAAACGGAACACATTTCTGTCAAAGATTTACGAAAATTTCTGACAAAAAATATTTTGATAAAAAAATTTGACGGAAAAAATATTCTGTCAAAATTCTTTAGAGAATCTAAATTTCGTCGAAAGTTTTGAATGACATATTTCCCTCAAAATAATTTCTGTCAAAATTTTCATCAGAACACATTCCAATCAAAATTTTGAACGCAAAATTTTGACGGAATTTTTTTCATTTAAAACATTTGATGGAGGACATCATTTTCGTCAAATTTTTTTATCGAAATATTTTTTTGAAATTAAATTTCAATAGAAAAATTTATTTTTGGAAAAAAATTCATTAGAGAAAAAATTCTGTCACTTTTCGACCAAATGTATTCCGACGAAAAAATAATTTTGTGACAAAATTTTCGTCGTTTGTAACGTAGAAATTTCGACTAAATTTTATAACGAAACTAAGTCAAAAACGGGTTATGTTGGATTTGACCCACTTCAGAAATCAAGTTATATCCATTTCAGAAACCAAGTCAAGTCAATCCGACCCGGTTCTAAATTAGTTCAAAAAAAATCCAAACCAAATCAAACTTAGCTTGGATCAAATTAAAGCGGGTCAGATCAAAAACATCTGACCTATAAAAATCAAATTGAGTCGAGTCGACACAAAAATCTGACCCGACCTGACTCATCCACACCCTCATCTCTGGGTGGAAGGCAATTCATTGGTGGCAATTCAATTTATTCAGTAAAGGTGTCCTTGCCATCATCCTTTAGTGGAATTGATTAATCGAATAAGGATGTTGTTAAGTCAGTCTTGGACGATGATCATCTTACACAGATTCAGGGAGAGAAACTCAGTCACAGATTGGTTAGCAGGGAATTATCAGAGACATAGCTGGTACACTCAGGAGTTCACGGTCCCCCAGTAGATGTACCAAACTCCTGTGGAAGGATATAGTGGGGATAGCCACTCCTAGGACTTATTAGTTGCTGTCTTTTATCTTTCTCTTTTCTTTCAAAAAAAATAAAAAAAAAAAAAAAAATAAAGAAAAAGCTTAAATTCAGATGAAATATTAAAAATATCTATAGATGAAATTAAAAATGTATAGCTTTTATTAGCTCGAATATTAACTTTTATTAGTTAGTTAAAAAAATTTAAAACAATTAGCTTCTTTTTTTATTATTGATGAAAGTTAGAAGAAGAAAAGTTGCTCCATACACAATAATTAGGGTTTTCGCTTTTCACATATTAGATTGAAATGATTTTGAAAAAAAAAATCAATTCATCCAATTTAATCAATTTTCTTATAAAGTTATCTGATTAATTTGATTGAAAAAATAAATTAAGTCTGAGTTAAGGTATAATAAAAAAAGTTTTAAAACAAATATGAATAATATGAAACTTTTTTTATTTGATTAAACGGATTCTGTTTCAAACACCCAAAGCCAAGACCTTTGGGGTTGTCCCAGTTAGATTTTATTTGTTCATCATGCCAAGTCTTGTTGTGATTTTCAACATTAATTCAAGAAAGAAGATCAAGTACAGTGACAAGATTAAGGTGAGTAAACGTACCCGAAGCAAACGGCCAAGATTAAGGTGATTGAAGGAATAAGGTTGTAGAGTGCGGACACCAAGGTTGCTGGCGCAAATGTCAGGGCTCCATAGAATAAGTTTTGAAATAAAGCTCCACTGTTCCGTTATATATACATACACATTCATATATCTTTTGTTAATGAATCATCAATTATACAAGATCAAAGTTGTGAAATGGGGCAAATGGTAGAATTTATCAAATACATACCCAAACAATCCACTCAGAAATGCCAAACCAAACACCTTCCGAGTCATGTTTGGTCTCTTCCTGTATGGCGGAAACAAAATGCAAAACCAAGAGGACAAGTTAATCTATTGCCCAAGTTGAAAGAAACTGTAAAGTTTGTTTCTTTTAAATTTAGATTAAGAGTAAACACCATTTTTAGTTCTGTTAATATCCACGAAATTCTTTATAGTCTCTGACAATAAAAAAGACCAAATTGGTCCCTTAAATTATTACAATTTACAGAAGGACTAAAGTGGCTCTTTTTTCATAATTTTAGGGAACAATTTGATCTTTTTTTATTGCCAGAGACTAAAAATGATTTCGTTAACATGATTAAAAAGAATATTTACTCATATTTTAGAGCAGTCACATCATTAGTCACGAAAACTAATCATAACACTACAATTGAATTTTTATGCGTTGCAAAATAAACACTTACCTCTCAAAGATTAAAGCAAGGGGAATGGTGGTAGCCGCTGCGAAGGCGAGACGATAGGCTGAAAGAATAATAGTGCTCATTCCATCATAAATGGTAAGCTTGTAGAGTATATTGCAAGCAGAAAATGTAATCTGCACCATCACCATTAGCACCGCTGGTTTCCATTTATCCCACATGCCCTTCATCTTCAAGAATGGGCCCTAACCTGCGTTTGAGATCCAAATGCGTATATATAGGGAAAGGAAATTTGGATCAAACTCCTGCCAGTTGTCGTTAACCAGGAATATATGATGATAACAACAAAATAAATATAAAAGGAAATAAAATGCTAATATGTGTCACGAGTCACGCGCCGAGAAATCAGGAAAAAATGAAATCTTAACTGATTACTGAGTTGTAAAAAAAGACTGCGAAGCTCTTTAAAAAATAAAGTACTCTTTGTATTTTAAAGGGGGAATATTACTCTCATGCTACATGAGAGTAGTTCTCTCATGTTATAGAGAGAATTCAAGTGGGATCAACCATTAAAAAGCAAAAAAAGAAAAAGAAAAAAGAGGGAATACGATTTTCGAAGTGAGAAAAAATGAGATAATTATCTCATGTAAAATGAGAGTAATATTTCTCATTTTAAAAATGAAATCGTAACAGCATGTTTGTAGGATAGGAACAGCTAATGAGTAAGGTTGAATTTATGAGCAAGGTTATAATTACAACTTTTTTTTACAATCTCTTAATTTCTTACGACCATATCTTATCACCGTTGATTTTCGTCAATCAACGATTATCATTTAACCGTTGATTGGCGAAAATCAACGGTGATAAGATATGTTTATAAGAGATTGTAAAAAAAATATTATAACTATAACCTTCATCTAAATTTATATTTTAAAAATTTATATTATCTTTTAATTTTTACTTTTTTCAAAAGCAACAAACTATTGGTTAAAAAAAACATCATTTTAATTTTAAATTTAAATTTTGTTTTCTAAAAAGTTGTTATCTAAATATCTAAAATTTCTCGAAATAATTTTTATTTTTTAAAAAAACAATTTTTTTTAAAAATAAAAGTTCATCCAAACGTGCTCTAAATATTGAAGAATTAGTGAATTAGATTGCATTGAATTGATTTTATTCTAAGTTCAAACACGATCGACTTCAAATTATTTGATCGATCTAAAGTAGTTTTGATTGGATTAGTTTTTTTATTTTTTTCTACAGAGTCGATAAATAAACTCAAAAATATGTAGTAAATTAACAAAAAATAATTCAAAGTATTAAATATAAAATAAGAGGAGAGAGTTATATTTACAACAATTATCGAAAAGGTATTACACCGAGCCATCAATTTAATGCAATAGTAGCACCAAAGATTTATTCGATAGGTGGAGAGGTGTAATAATATTATTGTTAAATGTAAATCAGTTTAATGCATTGAATCTCACATTTATTTTAGTGCGACTGGTCCTGCAAGGCTCCCATGAGATGGAAAAGGTATGGAATTTAAGTTGAAAAAAATTAGTCACGGTTTAAATTGTGAGTAATTTTATAAGACTGATTTCTTTCTCTTTCTATGCCAGATTCCTACAAAAAAATTCAAATATATATTGAGACGACATGAGACGTTAATCTGATATGAATGAAGACAAAATGGCTCTTTATGTTACAGGAAATCTATGGTCTCCTAGAATAGACCCATTCACATGGTCGGTCCCACCTCTTTAAAAAAAATTAATGTTAGGACAAAAGGAGATAATTTTCTCCAAAATGAATGAAATGCTAGACTTATTTCAATAGATTGGTATTGTTTTAATAAACTATATTATTTGAAGAAAAAAAGATTTAATTGCTTTAGTTTGATCGAAAAGTACAAAATTTCAATTGTTCACTCATAACTTCATCCACGGCTTCAAATTATCAATATCAAACATATTATCATGCACTATAAATTTAATTCTATTTATAACGGAAATCTCATGGTAGGTAAATATACATGATAAGAATTAAAATAAAAAAATCCAAGCTTATTCAGAATAATATTTGAAAATTTTAAACTGTTAAAAAATTTAAAAGATCTAACCAAGATAGATCTGGAACAAAAATCGATTGGAGATGTTGTATCTAGAACAAAAACTGTGGTGTCAAGCTACATTGAAATAAGAATCGAAGGGACCAAACTACCACGGTACGGTGGAGGAAAATATTTTTGGTAATACAGATGGATGGTATACTTAATATATTTTTTATCAAATATAAAAAAAAAAATTATTTACAATAACTCTATTTATAATTATTTCTTTCCATGTACATTTTAGAAACTCTCGGTGGATTAAAAATGTGCTCTGATCACTAAAATAAAAATGTGCTCTGGAGCGAGGTTGGACAATATTTTTCTCATGTTACATGAGATAATAGAGATAAAATTAAGTGGGTCCCATAATTAAAAAAATAAAAAAATGTTGGCTCAGATTTCGATGTGTGAGTAACATGAGATAAAATTTCTCATATAGCATGAGAGTATCATTTCACATACATTAATTGAAAAATTTGGCTATGTATTCATTATTTGTACGGTAGTCAACCGAAAGAAATCGAAGAAAATAAAGGTACGGTACGCAAATCCCTTGTACCTGTAATGCTTTTTATGTGTTTTCGATGTACTTTTGATGTATCTTCCGCAGTCGTGTGTCCCTTTTCTTTATTTAATAAAAGCGTACTTCAGATATCTATGTTCAGTTGTTCACCGACCAAGAATAATTTTTTGGGGTCCATGCAAATGCATGTAAATGTCTTATTCTTTTGACAGACATATCCATCAAGTTTTGAGAGAATAAGTTTTTTTTTTTTTTTTTTT
Organism: Gastrolobium villosum; assembly: GCA_032173675.1. NCBI lineage: Eukaryota > Viridiplantae > Streptophyta > Magnoliopsida > Fabales > Fabaceae > Gastrolobium > Gastrolobium villosum. Next base: position 116,588 of record JAVKPL010001394.1, on the reverse strand, counting down.
TTTTTTTTTTTTACACTTCTCGTTTTAAATGTTGGAAAAACTATTCTTATATTAATGTAAAAAATAAATTCTATACACTCTTTAATAATTGTGCAAATTTTTTTAGATGATGGGTTCTATTATTATATATTTAAGACATAAGATTCCTTCTCTTATGCAATATGAGATTAGATGATTCCTTAAATGTTTTACTTAATATATTTTGGGTATTATATACGATAATTTGCATTATCTATATTTTTTTTAAAATGGTGACAATTTTAATTATTAGAATATTTGATAAATTAATTATTTTTAAATAAGTACTTAAATTACATTGTCCATCTTTCTTTTTGTTTTTAAATTTTTATTTTTTAGAGATGATGACTCCTAGTGATAATGCAACGGCGGAGCCATACATACGCGAGGCACCTGCTTGTTTTTTTATTTATTATATATATTATATAATTAATCAAGATTCAAATTATAATTTGGCACCATCTAAATAGAAAATCAAATGTTCAATACAAAATAACAAAAAATTATCTAAATGCAAACAAATGATAAAGAACGTGTACAGTACGTTATTTTTGTGTTTCACCTTCTTTTATTTTTTTTCTTGTATATTTTTTTCGTTTTTATTCTAATTAGTTATGTTATTTATTCTTATTCATATTATTTTAAAAAAGAAAGACTTCTAAATTTAATCACAAAAATAATTAGTTGACCTATTTCAAAATTTGGGCTCAACTAAATCAAATAAACCCTTTAAAAGTAGGGAAAATGATTTGTCCTTTTAAAGAACAGAACCTTGTGTCCTTTTGGTTTTAAACACTATATGTCTATATCTTACTAGTAAGACATAATTATAATATAAAAAATTGTTTTTTTTCTTTTTCCTCAGTCACTTCAGCTGACGTGTAGAGAGAGAACAAATAACTTTTTATGAAAATAATTTTTTATGTTATAACTATGTCTTACCGGTAAGACATAATGTTAAAAACTAAAAAGACACAATTTGTGTCCTTTAAAAGGATACACACTTAACCCTTGAAAATAACAATCATGAAACCAAATGAATAACAGGTCTATAGTTATGAAATATGAATGCCTATTAAACTATTGTGTTTTGGGTTATTGGAAAGACAAAGAATAGTCAAAAACTTAATTTCCAAATGTAAGTACTTTCCTTCGTGCTTATGGTTGTTGCAAACAATGGCGATGTTTTCTAAGGAAAGACATTGAAAATTCAAGGAATAGAGAAAATGAAAGAGGAGACGAAGGACGATGCTTATTATACACATAATTATTATATTTGTGTGTTTTCATATTCTTAGGACAATGTTTGGTTCATTACTTTTTATGTTGTGGGAGAAAAGTAAAAATTTTATGTTTGAAATACTTATCGGAAAGTTTAGTGCATTTTTATATTTTTTTATTTGATATATAATCAATGATAATTGTTCATTTGAATTTTCAATGTTACGTCATATTATTTAGTACATAATTTAGATCACTATGCTAGAATTCATATTAAAAAAAATTCCTGATAAATTTATGTAATCATGATAAATATTTTAATAATTTAATATGTCAAATTTCCTGACACCGCCTAAATTGTTGGGTTGGCTCCGCCACTGTGATAATGAATTTTTTTTCCCTCGCTTTACAATTCTTACTGTTATAAATTTATAGGCAGTTCATTCTAATTACTTAATTCCAACTTTGAGATCTTAGTGGATAAATTAAATTTTAATCACTCTTTTCTTAAAAAAAAAATACTATTTGCATATATTATCTTACATTTATAAAGTTTTTATTGTTTAGTTACGCTTGATCGTGCCTTATAGTCTATACATTATGTGGGAAATTAAGATGTGAAACATGATCTGCTACTAGTATTATAAGTTTGCATGAACTTTTCTGCTGTGTAAAGAACATTTCCTCTTTTTTTTTTTTTTTGTAATAGAACATTTCTTTTTTATTTTTAAAAAAAAAAGAAAGAAGAAGAAGCTAACTTCACGTTACCTTTACTATTACTTGTATCTCATATTTGCATATATAGCAAATATAAACTCAATTGTGACATTGATTATCTTTAAATACAGTGGGTCAGGCTAAAGACTCCAAAACGACGGTACATTGAATTAAGTAAATGGAAGGCTTGGAAAAATGAATTGATTTTGAGATTGAGACATCAACCAAAAATAGTGTCAGGTTCATTAATTCTGGGAGAAATTAATTCTGTGGTCCCATCTCCCTCCTTTCTTTTTTTCTTCTCTACTCCCTATTCTCTTTAGGCGGATCACAAAGTCGGGGAGTGCTGAATTTTGTGTTTCCTATTATGGTTATTGCTTTTCTATAACTTATGAGCTGGATGCAATGAGTCAATCATCAAAACCAGTATTCTAAAATTCGTCACGTTATCAACTCGATCGACGTATTAAATTATGAGGATGAATATTTTTATTACCAAATTCTTCTACTACTAACTTATTACTTATACCATTGGATCAATATTTTCTCTTTTTTAAAACCTTTTTACATTTTCTCTCTTTGATTCCATGGTGATTAGATAGGTAATAAGTTAGTAGTAGAAGAATTTGGTAGTAAGAAATTCATCCTCTTAAATTATTAGATCATTGATTCAATATAATGTGCATTTTGACTGAGATATCTTAATAGTAAGCGATAACACAACTCACTTCCATGGACTGGGTTCGATTCTTAGCCACACTCAAAAGTTTCATCCAATTTTTAAAACACTCACAGAGTTCCATTTGACTCGTGAGTCACCGATCCTCTGATTTGATCTTTAAAATATTGACCCAAACAACTTTTGAAAAAAAAATTAAAAATCAGAATGAGAATCAAATTATTTGAAATAAATGATTTTTTTTTAACATATAATGCTTGTTTCAAATATATGCTTTTGTTCTATAACGTATTATTTATTTATTTTAAAAAAAAATTCAAGGGTATTTCTTTGTCAAAAGTCAAGGACTAACCCCCCTTCGAGGCAGATAGATCACGGATACAACCTCTACGTACTAACAAAGCTTTTTCTATACACATGGTCAGAAATCGAACTTCTGTAAGTATGCTTAAAAGACCAAATTATTCATCAACTGTGCCTGACTTTGTTGGTATAACATGTTTTTCTTATATGTCATATGTTGGTATAACATGTTTTTCTTATATGTCATATGTTGGGATATTTTTCTAAAAAGTATACGTTTCTTCGTGGTTAGTTTTTTTATACTTTTGAAATAAATTTTTTTTTTTACAACATGGAAAAGTGTTTGGATAAAAAGACGTTCTTATCAAATATTACTTCAAACTAATTTTTTCTTTGTTAAAAAATATTTTTAAGAAAAGATCACACATATTTAATTTGATTGCAATTTGCAAGTAGTTAATATTAGTTTTAAAGGATAGTACTAGTAGAGCCAGCAAAACGGGCTCGGCTCGGCGGGGCAACCCGCTCAATCCACCAAATAGGGTGGGACGAACTGAGTTTTTCAACCCATCTCAAAAGCGATGTGGACTCATTTTTTGACGGGTTGATGGCGGACATAGGCGGACCGAAGAAAATCAGTATAAAATAGGGTCGTTGGTTCATTTTTTGTCAGGTTAATGGCAGGGTGAACCGTCCACTTCGCCACCTCTAAGAACTTGTTAGGGCGCTAATTAATTAGTTAATAAATTATTTGTACAAATAAGACATATAGTCCCTACAATTCATCGAAAGGAAAACTTGTCGATTATGGAGGGAAGTTTATAAAAGCATTTTTTAAATAAAAAAAATCTATGCTTGGGCTGATTTGGCTGTGGACCAAATTCTTTCTACCTAATTTCTTTAATTCTTTCTACCAAATTCTCTTTTTTTTTTTTAAATTAAAAAATTTTCATACTATTTCAATTCTTGGCTTTTTATGTAATTTCCTTTTGAGTCCTAATAATTTACCGATTTGAGAAGTGATATTGGTACAGCGAGATTTCTACCTTTGTGTTGTGATTGTGGCCGATTGTCAGGTTCTGCAGTGGCCTCTTAAATTTTGGGTTACCCTTATCCAAATTTGTTAGGCCTGTATTCTCCTGTACTATCTCCTACTATTTCAAAAACTGGTAGGAGGAGCCTAAAGAATAGAGAAAAAATCATGAGAGACTTGTACTAGTATACTAACAATTCCTTCTGATTTTACTTCAGTCTACCAAACCAAACTATTTTCAGTGCTATCAAACTTACTTACGTAACTCTCATAGGTATATCAATTGTGTTAGGAAATTAAATTCCATAGGATACAACAATAATAACAAATAAAGAATATCGACAAATTGAACACGTTGAATTGAAAACTCTCAAACAAATTAAGGAAAATTTTACTATTACTTTTACACCAAAAAAATAAATAATAATTTACTATGGGAAACACCACAATTACAACCTCTCTTTATTTACAATAAGAGAATAAATTTATTTCTCTCTTGAATTAAAAAGGACTTCTCATAAAACCACTCAAAAAGACATATAGGAGAAAAAAGAAATTATAATTGTGGGGGCTTTTAATTATGGGAAAAATGTTTATCCTTTTAATTGACACAATTTATATCCTTTCGTTCTCACAAAGAGGTGGGACCCACACCTTTATTTATTTTTGTCAACTCTTTCTCTTCCTTTATCTATTTTTTTCTCTCTCTTAAAATGACACAACTTTACATCCTTTAAAATGATACACATTTTACCCTTTAATTATACTCCTCATCGTTTACTTTTCCACGGATGTGGGACTTCTAATAATCTCCCACTTCGAGATATGAAATCTCCACACAGTTCTTTCTATGTTATCATCTCTATGTTTTCTATGTCTCTTTCAAGTCAAATGAAAATCTGCACCATGTAAATTTATTAGTGTGAATAATGGGTTTTATATTTGTTCTTGTCCACCGTCTTTCTTTTCAAATCCGAGTATGAATAATAGGTTTAAAATTTTTTCTTGCCCGTTACACCTTCTGCTTTGGATTTTATGGGTCATTGGCCGCAACCTAGGAAGAATAGGGATTTATAAATGGCTATACTATACCAATTCTTTGAATTTCTTTGTTTTACTGTGCCTCCAGCCCCAAAATTTGCAGAGTATTTAGTATCATGTAAACTAAAATCATGGTTACTAGCAAGTCTATTCACTCAATTGAGTGGAGAAATTGTAGTTTTGACTAAGTTTTGTCCCGTGAGATGGAAATTCATTCCTTCTTCTAACAACTTTGTATATTGAATTCATTCATAATATATCTATTCTGCTTTCATAAGTTCAAAAAACAGAAATCATAATTTGAGGTTTGAATGAATAAAATTAACATATTAGACTCAAATATTTTTTTTATCATATAAATTTTCATGAAAACATTTGATATACACACAATTTGCATTAACACCCTAGCAAATTATGAAATTTTAATCCAGTGTTCTATGATTTGTACCCTAACAACCAGAAATAGGTAGCAATACAACTTCCCGGCTGTGATGTGATCTTGGTTGTTGCGTGAAAGTTGTTTTAACTTTTAAGTGTTTCCTTAGTTTCCCCTTAAAATTTGTTTAGATATATAGTCCTACATTGGTTGGATGAACAACTAATGTGAAGTTTATAGTGTCCACCCTTTGAGCTAACTTTTGGGGTGGTGTATCCCAAGGTTCTTTACTTTCTCTTGTGAACTCTCTTAGTACAGGTAGGCTGGACCTGTTCATCATCCACTCTTCAAGCGCAATAGGTTCTCGTGTAAGGGGGCGTGTTGAGATATATATTGGTTGGATGAACAACTAATGTAGAGTTTATAAGGCCTTGGACACTCCCACCCTTTGAGCTAGCTTTTGGGGTGGTGTATCCCAAGGCCTTATAAACTCCTCATTAGTTGTTCAACCAACCAATGTGGGATTATATATCGCAAGTGTTCTTTACAAAATTAACAATAAATGGTATAATGGCCACCAATAGTGTTGTTGCATATATGGCCTAGAATTGGTGTAACCTTCCTCATTAAGGTTACTATATCTCTTATTTCGGTTCTTAACATATCAATTGATTTCTCCACATGTACATTTCTCAATGCCCTCTACATTATGAGAGAAGCAAATACAGTTTCTTAACATATCTCTTGTCAAGTTCAATATCACTCCAAAAGGCCATAATGAAAGACCCGGGAATCATGAAGGAACCAAGTCTTAGCCAGATAAAAAAGGACTTTGTAATTTTTCTCATATGTTCGGTGGATTAGAGATCTCCCTCCTCTGTAGAACTATAATTACAGATACTAAATTTTGTATAGATTTATTCTACACATAGTTTATCAAAATCTCAACGTATAATGAATTGAATTTTGATATTTTTGGATGAAAACGTAATGAATGGTTTAAGTTGTGCTAGACTGCTAGCATATAATCTAAGTTATTGGTTACATCGTTTTATTTGGCTTCTTATTAAGTTCAACTTTTATTTACTCATTGTGAACATTTTATTTTATTGGGGTTACGTCTCAATGTCAAGTCATTTTTAGCACTAATCTGGACTAAATCTATAAAAACAACATCTGTAAGGAAAGTAATAGGATGTAGCTTTAGCCTTGGATTGTAATATACTTTGGGAGACAACAGATTAAATTCCTCTTGCCAAGTTGTGGTCGATGAAAATGACATTCATCATATATTTCAAACTATTTTAAAAAAATATATTTATTATAAAACACAAATTTGAAGATTACTAATAATACTTGTTGAGATATATAGTCTCACATTGGTTGTATGTGCAACTAATGTGGAGTTTATAAGGTCTTGGGCACTCCCACCCTTTGAGCTAGCTTTTGGGGTGGTGTATCCCAAGGTTCTTTACATGGTATTAAAGTCTCGTCGTCCCCCACTTTCTCTTGTGTACTCTCTTAGCACAGGTAGGTTGGACATGTTGCATCATCCACTCTTTAAGTCCAATGGGCTCTCATGTGATGGGGCGTGTTGAGATATATAGTCTCAAATTGGTCGTATGTGCAACTAATATTGAGTTTATAAGACCTTGGGCACTCCCACCCTTTGAGCTAGCTTTTGGGATGGTTTTACAGTACTTTTATTAACACTGCACTTAATTTATTCTTATTCCATTCTTTTGATCAACCACATCAATTGGATAGGCAATTAGAGGCTAAATTTTTGGTTAAAGAGTTCTTGGTGAAGAAAAATATTAATAACAATACGAAGAGGATAATAACATGATAATGGCGTAAACAAATAAGTAATCCTGTAGATGTTATTCTTGTCACCGAATACTGTTGGAAGTTTGTTTCTATCATCCCAATCCTTAAGTGGTAGGATTTTATATAAATGGCTCTTAAGCTGTTATAGTTTGTTTTTTACATCATACCGCTTTAGGCAGTGTTGTGCAATGGTACGATTGATGCATGTGCTTGGAAGCCATCACTTGTTACTCTTATTCACGTCTTATTTTTAGTTTTAATTAAAATTCTAATTAAATATAATTTATAAAAGCTCTTATTATAAAAGATTTTTTTATATTGGAGAAGGAAGAAGGTTATACTTACGACCTATTTTCTTTACAACCTCTTACAACCATATATCTTAACCGTTGATTTCTGCCAATCAACGGTTATCATTTATTATGATTTAATAATTAATTGATAATTTAATTTATGAAAATCTTAACCGTTGATTGACGGAAATCAACAGTTAAGATATATGGTTGTAAGAGGTTGTAAGTATAACATTCACAATGAAGAAAAAGAGTTAAAAAATAAAAGTTTCGGCCAGGAGCTTCTTTTAAGATGTATATTCACATCATAATGAGATTAGTTTTTCCAAAAAAGAAAAAACAAATCACAAAAACTTGAATTCAAGAATGTACAACTTGAACCAACTTCCTTTGATACTTAAAATAACTTTTATCTTAAAAGAAAGATGTTTCAAACATGATCACAGGGGTTATGCATAAACAGTCTTCTGAAATTTAGTGTATTGGACTCCTAATTAGGCTCAGCTAGTGGCAATCGTTCCATATCTATATATTAGGCCCAATTACCTGTAGTTGTTTCAGCCTATATGTTCGGCCCAATTCCTGTAGTTGTTTCAGCCTATATGTTAGGCCCAATTACCTGTAGTTGTTTCAGCCTATATGTTAGGCCCAATTATGCGACTCAATTTTCAACCACCATAGACAGTCAGTCAGTTTTTCCATTAACGTACTTTAGCTTAATCATAATTTAATTTTAGTATCAAATTCCTTGCATGAGTACCATTACCTCGAGCTCGTTTTTAGTATGATAGTAGTATGTATTACTGACATTCACAATCAAACATCTGTATTTAAAATAATATTTTTCTCTCTTTCATATAATCAACATTGGTATTTAATTTTTGGGATATATTTTTCTTATGTTGTAGGAAAGAAATTATCTCATGTCGTAGAAATAAAAATATGAGTGGAACCCACATATAAGAGGAGAGAAAAAAAAAAAGTGGTGAGACTCAACCTCTTTGTATGTGTAGCAAAATTATTTATCTCATGTAAGATGAGATAACCATAATCCTTGATTTTTATTGAAGGGATATATGAAAAAGTGGATGGGACAAAAGTATTATAGAAATCTCCCATTACCTCAAGCCCACCACGACAGAGGAGGAGAGCATCCATCAACAACAAACACACATGTTTTTTTTTTTTTTTGGTGAAAGAAAGGGCTTAATAGCCCAAAAAATAACTAAACAATAGTAATACTTCTACAGCTACTAATAGCATAAACATCAACAAAAAATAAACAACTAAGCCCAGGAGGGATATGGATGAACTCATTATATGCAGAATTCTCATAAGAGTGAACCATATGATTGGCGAGCCAATCAGCACACTGATTTCCTCCTTCACGGTAGGTATATTGAAGTTTAAGTTCTCAATTCTTATTCATTCATATCCGAATGCGAGCAACAATATGCGACTCTGGGGCCGCAACAAAATGACGTTTTATCAATGCGAGCAATAATATCCTTGTTCACATATGTTGATTTGACCATTAAAATGACGTTTTATCAATGGTCATATTCATTTAATAATTATATTATCAATGGTCATATTCATTTAATAATTATACTAAGAAAGAATTGTATATTAATGAAATAATTGTGTTCGAACTAATTATAAATGAATCAATTGAAATATTTAAAAAAATAAAAAAATAATATATTATTGTTTTTCAAATCATTCTATCCGCTCTCATATTTTATAATATCATTTAAAAAACTATTATAAGTACTATTCTTAAAATTGTTAACGGAAAATTCTAAAGTACTAAATTATTCTTAGAGATACCTACTACAAATAATGAGAACAATATTCGTCTTAAGAATAATGTTTTTTTTAAGTACCATTAATTTATACATATCTTTTTATTCTCTATTCATATAACAATTATTATCTAAGTGTTTATATCTTATAACATTTAAATTACTAACTTCATAAAATTAATTTAATACTTTCATTTCCAAAATCGGTTTTATTAATCTCTTTTAACATAAGATGGGTATCTATGTTGTAGAGAGAAAATAGGTAAGTCCCACTATTATAAAAAAAAGAAATGGGATACCAAGATTGAAGTGAGAGAACATAAAATATGATATCTTATATAAAAGAAGAGTAGGTAGAGTATTCACTTCCGAAGTGGATAAGGATGAGCACGGCCTCCAATAAAATTAAAATAGGGGGGCATGGATTTTAGGAAGCTCATAAAGAAAGAAATGAAAACGAACAGAAGGAAAAACGTAGAGGATTGGGAGAGATGGTGAGAGATCAAAGCCATGGATAGGTCAAACAAAGCATGCATAATAATAAACTTTAATTTACTGTTGAACAAGAACAGGGTCATATTCAGGTCCCCCACATGCTCTACTGTTCTAATCACACGAGTGATCCAGACTCTCTCAGAAATTGTCCATCACACACCAATGTGACACCTAACTGCCACGCACATTTATGTATGCATAGGCACCGCCGCATTATCATTCAGCTTGTTTCAATAATCAATTCCCAAAAGACCATCAAATTCCTGTTGAGCAAACTACCTTGACTTGTGTAATATACATGTACTATATAGTTGTCATCCACAGCCTCCACAATTTGTAGAAACTGCAAACCAATAATGACTTTGACTAAGTTAACCTCTTACTCAATTTTACATACTTTGTTTCGTGATCCAAGAATATGCACCTAGCATGCAGCAATTTTTGTTTGACTTGGCTTCTCTAAGTTCCACTTACTCATTATTGTTAAAGGGATTTTCTTTTTCTTTTTCCTTTTAAAATATTATTTGCTTATGTATGTAACTGAAAGAGACCTCATCTACTCTCTGTTGGTAGAAAAAAGAAGGGGGAAAAGATAATAAAAGCAACAGCAGCACGTGGAGCATTGAAATAGAGAACTGATGTGGGCTACCCAAAAACTTTAAAATCACTCGAGAAGGCAACTTGTTATTGGAATAAAATTTTGGTGGGGCCCGAATAAGCAGAAGATATTATGTGTATAGTGTATGGTGCATTATTTATAGTATTAGAAGGTGGCAAACATATACTAAAGAATATGGCCCAATACGTAGAAAACCAATATGAGTGCGAGTGCTACATATGCATCTTTCATTCATTGATTCATCTACTGGCCTGCAAAACACTAATTAAATGACTCCTCCTCTGTTGACAAATGCTGATGAGGCAGTCTCTTTTGGTTCATATGATTGTTCCTTCTCACCCTGTGGGCATGGAAGGATGTGTCACCTTATTGAATTTTAAGTTTTGTGGTTGTCATCACTCAATTATTGCCCCTTTTTTAAATTTTTCCCTACTTTTAATCAATTCGTAGACCTTTGTAATATCTTGATGGGTCAGCCAAATGAACGTTTGGGTTGTTAAGGATCATTCTAGGAATAAACTGAAAATATTCTCTTTATCATTTAATTTATTCTAATTTTCTAAGAGCGTAAATGTCTGACCAGCTGGGGGATAGGCTAGAACAACTGATCAAATTGTTTACAACAGAGCGTGCACCTGAAAATGCTTTGGTCATTTATTATTTGTGTTAATTACTATACTATAGAACAGAGAACACCATATGAAAATGAAGATGCATCGTGCACTAGCCAGAGTGTTCAGGTTTAAAATAGAGAAAAAATTGATTAAAAAAATAGAGAAGGGGAGAGAGAACATGGGGTAAAAGAAATTGCAGGTTTCCTCTGCCAGAGGATCGCAGGAACTCGAGATTCCTGGAGACTCCAATACTAATATTCTGTAGTTGGCCGGTACAATCAAAGTTATCACCTTGTTAAATAAAGAATAAGCCAATGGGAATTATGATTCGTGCTTTGACCAGTGATCTGTATGATGCTTCATTTTGGATACTTTTGTGCTTAGATATATAAGATATTAAAATCGCAGGACTCTTGAAGATGGGTCAAGCAGACCAGTTCTCACCCTCTTTCAATATACAGAAAATCATATCATCTGAAATAAACCCAGAAAATTTTACTAGAGAAGAAACAACCCATCAAAAGAAGAGAAAAATCGAAACTCGAAAAAGGAAAAAGAAGCATGCAGAAGCAAGGCATAGTGTACCACAATAATTACAAAGGAATAACCATTAAAAGTGAAACTTTTCAAGGGGAATAGCACTACTAAGATCTTGATATTAAAGTGATCCCTTTATTATATTTTTAAGTCTCTGATGACTCTGCTTTCTCTGACATAAAAGAGGATTCGGTTGATATTGCAGTAAATTTGTTATATACATATACAAGCGTTGCAGTTACAGTTCCAGTTCCATCCACATTGAAGCTGTATCACTCAACTCGTAATGTATTCCGCACAAGGCAAGCTGCTTTTATCTGGGCTAATGCAAAGCAGCTAGCCACAGATGGTAACTTGTCTGTCATACCAATTGTATCAAAGCTGGCTCCATGGCCCAGACAGAGGGATACCATCATTCTTAATTTGACAATGATGCTTCATAGAAATCGCATTCATCATAATCACTGGTCCAATTAAAAAACCAAACCAAAAAAAAAAAGATTCTATTTATTACCAGCAAGCTACATATTTAAAAAGATAAATAAATACACATTAACCTTTTTGATTCCAACCCGGAGAGAAATTACAAGAGATTCCAACCCAACCCAAAAGAGAAAAAATAATTCGATTTAATAAAAAGGTTCCTAAGCCAAAAAAGGTAAATTAACAGAGAAAGAGGAATTGAGAGAGACATATGTTTGGGGGCAGGAAAATGGACAATGGTGGGGTCTCAATTTCAAGCAATCAGTGCTCACAGCTCAGCACAGCATATAACACAATGCCCTCTCATCCCCACAACTTTTTTTTTTTAATTTTTTTTTTTTTTGGTGGGTATGAATTGAAATAAGTTTAAAAAAAGCGGGTGAAATCGAGTCGGCGAGTTGACTCGACTCAGTGAGCAACCACCGATTTGGTGGCGAGTTGCCAGGCAGAGGTGGCAATCAAGGGCCTAGTGTGCCAACCAAGCATGAGACACCCAATGTTCTCTTCAACCCTATACCCATCCCCACCCGCAAACAGCGCCAACAACATGCTCGCTTGCTTGAACGCGTTGGACCCCAAATGAACCGGACTGAACCCGGCCGAGCCGAACCGGGTCCTCCACTGGCTCAGCGTCTCGTGCCTCTCCACCCGGTCCATCCCCTCACACGCCACCACGTTACAGATTTGCTTCCCCAGATACACCTCCGACATCACCTTGTCCTGCGAGTTCACCGACGACCCCTCCAGCGAGTCAAACAGGCTCGAGTAGTAATGCAGCGACTCGGTGAACCGGTCCAAGAAACCCGGTCCGTTGTGGTTCGCCTCCTGCTCCACCACCGTCACGATCTCCGGCCGAATCTGCCTCACCACGGACAACACCTTCTCCACAGCACCGGGTCGAGCCAGAAGCTTGTGAAGCTCAAACACCGAGTTAACAGCCACTGACTCAGTCTCACTCGGCCTGAGTTCAAGCATCAAAGCGTCAAGATCCGCGAGGCTATTCGCAACGAAGCCTCTGTATTCAAACTCTACGTGAATCGTTTCCGCTAACTGAGCGAGTTTCCAGCCAACCTGTTGGAGGTGGTCGGAGTTATCGGCGGCGGGAGGTCCGATTCCGGTTAACCGGAAAGCCGGAGGACCTCCAGGGCGCAAGGCGAGCGCCTGCATCAACGCCGGCCACTGCATCCCTTGGTTGATGCCGAAATCGATGACGTGGACGCGATTCTTTCCTTGGAAAGCTTCGAGAATGGCTTGATTTGCGGTGAAGTGTGCGAACTTGAGGTAAGGACAGGTCTCGTAGAAATGGATCTGAAGCATGTCGGAGAGAGAATGATGAAGAGGATTCTCAGGGTAGAGCCTGTAGATGCGGCGCGCTAAAGCTTCGGCGAAGTAGGTGGCGACTTTCCGCATAGCACCAACCTGCGACACCGCAAGGAACCCGATCTGCTTCACCAGCGCCTCCGCCAGTGGAAGGTTGTTCTGGTGAACAGCCTCCGCACACGCCATGAGCGTGTGGACAAGTCTGATCCCGTTTTCCTGAGAATCAACAAGGACCACAGGGCGAGTTGATGTCTGAGTTGACTCGGTCGGTTTGAGTCGTTTGGAGGAGGGTGATTCGGTTATGGTGCTGTAGATTGCTTTGCCTGGAATGGCTTTGAGATCGTAGTCAGAAGAAGATGAATCTTCAAAAGGCTTGTTGTTGTCAGATTCGTCTGGTTGAAGAGGCAAGGGTTCGAAATTGGAGAGCATGGTTTCGAGCCAGTTTCCGATGTCGGAAGGGTTGTAGTGAATGGTTTCCGACGAGAGTTGTGTGATTTCGTCTTGCACGCTTCCCATGGCTTCTTCGAGTTGTTCAAGCTTCTGTGCAACTTCCGCCATGTCTGATGACCTCACCTTGTAACCCACCACCGCTAACAGCTCGTCCATGCCACCTTCCTCCTCCCACACCTTCGATTTTCCACCGCAACTCGAGCTCGCCATCGAAGAAGCGTTGTTGTTGTTGTTGTTGTTGTTGTTGGGATGAAGATGCTCGTGCTCCCTCTTCATCGTTCGTCTTCGATTCAGTGCAGTGCACACAAAAACCCACTAGGGTTAATTGGGGGTTTCTCTCTTTTCTTTCTTCTTTCTCTCTTTTTTATTTCACTACCACTGCCACTACTGCACCTTCCCCTCTCTCTCTCTCTCACACACACACACACACACCAAATATCAATAATTATATATCCAAGTCCATAAAAATATATAATCTTTTTCATGACATTTAAAAAATGGCAGAGAGGAACTCAAATTAATAATAATAATAATAATAAAAGGAAAGTAAAAAACGCTCGTGACGAGGCTCGAGCCTCGATGATATGCCAGGCAAACAATGCCAACAACAGCTTCTAACAGGATAAGATCCAAATAATTTTTTTGTGATTTTACTTTGGGTTTTACTTCTCTCATGTTGTATGAGAGAAGTTATCTCATGTTGTGAGATAAATTAAGTGGGGCCCACCAATTTTTAAAAAAAGAAAAAAGAAAGAAAAGAGAGGCACGTCTTTTTATGTGAGTGTAAAATGAGAGATGAATCTTATGTAACATAAGAGTATAATTTCCCTTTTACTTTCTTTACATTTTCGCTTCTTTTTTTTATTTATTTAATTATTTATTAAGTTTAATTATGTTAATTTACAATGATATTACATTTTTATTTTATAATGTATAATATACGAACCTCAATTACAAAAAAGGCGCAATATGGGGAACGCGTTAGGACTTTCGGTGTTCATGCCATTGTTGTGAGGGGCTTCATTTATTTTATAGCCTGTTTATTCTTCTTCTTCTGCACTATGTTAATACTAGCTAATTACTGACACTGTAGGTGTAAATTAATTAAGAAGCATTGCAGCTAAATTAAATTATCTAGCATCTACTCGATTGCTAGGTACTAAGAGAGGCCTTCTTGTAGGTGAGAGTAGCTACATAGAAACTACCATTAGTAGCCAACTGTATTTATTGCTTATTAACACTCAGTACATATGCTTAGCGAAAAAGAAAGAAAAAAAATATAAACAAATCCTTAGTAAACTTTTTTGAATAAATACATACCATTAAATTATGGGTTTAATAAGACTTACGTTGTAGGAAAAATGATTATGTAATGTCATAGAAATTCATTTTGTATGCCGTAGTTTTTTTTTTTTTTTGGTTTCAAAAAATGCGGATCCCACAAAATATTATGTGTGTAGAAAACTTTTTTTGATCATGTTAAATGACAAATCCAAACCCCTTCAATTATTTGATTAGTGTAAACAAATAAACACCAGCGATCCATCTTATTCAAAAGGTGGACTTTTTTATGGCATATTTACAATAGGTTTATTTTTTTCGGTTATTACAGATAAGTTATATGCACAATGTTCAATATGATATTATTTTAAGGTGAAAATTATAGTATTTTTATGATTTTAATTTATTTTAAGATTATTATAGTCTTTATAGTTATAATTTTTTAATCTTTCAATCATAAAATGATGTTATTTTGGGACTAAAAGCAAATGATTTATCTACATTAACTGCAGAAATATTTTTCTATTACAATAATTATAAAAGAGTTTCAAGTAAATTAATAAATATTCATGGGAAGTATTTTTTGTACAAACTCTTTAGGCACGTAAAATGTTCATGTAATTTAAATGGATGAGCGATGTGCTCGTGCTAGTTATATAATATGACATTTCTATATATTTTATGGGAAATCATATTCTTACGTGACATGAGATTAATCTTTCATGTTACTT
The DNA here is from genome assembly GCA_032173675.1 of Gastrolobium villosum. Lineage (NCBI taxonomy): Eukaryota > Viridiplantae > Streptophyta > Magnoliopsida > Fabales > Fabaceae > Gastrolobium > Gastrolobium villosum. The sequence continues at coordinate 100,742 of JAVKPL010001394.1, read as the reverse complement.
TTACTTCGATAAATGTGTCTCTCTTTTTTTTTCTTTTTTTTAAAAAAAAAATTGATGAGGCCCATTTTTTTGGTCTCTTAACATGATAAAAGTAATCCCCATATTTTATATATACTTATTTTAGCTCAAATTCACAGTATGCTTAGGCACGCACTATTCTAATGGACTGATATGAGTTAAGTTATTGGGTTTTATATTTCTCATGTTAAATGAGAATTGAAATCTCATGTTATAGAGATAAAAAGCATGTGAGACCCATGTGTTAGAAAAAATTAGATGTAGGACCCATGTCAGCACGGAAATCGAAGAGTGTGTAGAAAAATTTGAATTCTCATGTTAAATGAGAAATATAAACCCCTAAGTTATTATTACTAGAAGTGAATTGGTAGCAAACAACTTACATACTTTAATATAGTTATGAATATAAATATCAGTATAACTATAAAAAAATATGTGAACTTAAAATATGAGTCACTTTCAGCCACTGCTATTGGTATAGTGGTGAGGGATGAGGGATTTGGATAATTTACATGAGATTACAGATTTGATTCTCAATATTATTATTGTATCCATAAAAGAAAAAAATATAAATCACTTTTAATGAATTATGATGGATATAACTGCAATAAGTATTGTCACTCTAAGTAAATAATGCTCATCGGTTTAAGGAGAATTCGAAGTTGAGGTTGCAAATATAATGAGCCCATGCATTAAGTTTGTGATGGTTATCTCAATCGTGGTTGAATAAATATATGGATGTTATGCGAGAATCTATGCATAATGCGGTGAACGTTATGTGAAGATTTAAGTCATATATATGGAAAAATATTTCTCAGGCTGTTTGAGATAAGTTTATCTCTGGCCACCCAAAATTACGTCGTTTTAATTATTTATTTCTTTATATTTACTGATTCACCTTTGAAGGAGGGTTATGATTCCCCTTTTCTTTCTCTTCTTTTATCACCATTGATCCATCTTTGTATGGACTTGATTTACTAGCTGGAGATAACTTGTTATCTCCGGCAGCTTGAGGAATGATAAGCCCATATATATATATATATATATATATATATATATATATATATACATACAGGGGAGGGATTATTTTACATCAGTGTAAGTTACACTCTTAATCTTGTCCGCTGATCCCACTTATATTGAATGACTCAATTTTATTAGTAATGTGAGCCATTAGATATAAGTGAATCAATGATCAAGATTGAGTGTAAGAATTCTAATTCTTACTCCGGTGTAAGAATATCCTGCTTCGTGTATATATTAGATAGATAGATATAGGGTCAGGATCATTTTACATCAATGTAAGTTACACTCTCAATTTTGTCCGCTGATCCCACTTATATTGAATGGCTCAATTTTATTAATAATGTGAGCCATTAGATATAAGTGAATCAATGATCAAGATTGAGTGTAAGAATTCTAATTCTTATTCCGGTGTAAGAATATCCTGCTTCGTATATATATATATATGTATAGGAAGAGATCTTTTTACTCCAGAGTAAGATTTAGAAGTTTTACTCCATATCCCAACCATTGATTTCCGTCTATCTAACGGTTATCATTTATTTGAAATTAGAAATTAATTAATTGTTATAACTAATTAAATTATAATCGTTGATGGACGAAAATCAACGGTTGAGATGTGGAGTAAAACTTCTAAATCTTACTCTAGAGTCAAAAGATCTCTCCCCTATTATATAGTTTTTGAATGTTTGTTTCACACCAATCTCTAGCGGTGATTATAATGAAGAAATGACGGAGATAGCAACAAAAAGTATTGTCGCACTAAGTAAATAAGGTTTGCCAAAATTTTGCAAAAAATTTGAAGTCTATCAGAAGTGGGGGTTTATCCCTATTTATAGGCTGAGTTTGTGGTGTAACTCCCTTAGACATGAGGATGCAAAAATGTCATAACGTGAAGATGCATAAAGTTTGTGATGGTTTTGGATTGTGGTTGAATAAATGGGGCAAACGTTGGGCAAGAATCTCGGCATAATGTTTGCACATATTGACTATTTGTTTATGGGATTGTATTTGGTCATGTTACATGATACAAGTTACATCATGTGTGTAGAGATAAAGTTAGTGGGTCCACAATTTAAATAAAAAATAAATTAAACAGTGGACCCCACAAACTTTGTCTCTACATTATGATGTAATTTATGTCATGTAGCATGATGATTACATTTCCCTTTCTATATAGTTATGAATTTGATATCAGTATAACTATAAAAAATATGTGAACATAAAATATGGGTCACTTTAAGCCACTAATATTGGTATAGTGATGAGGGATGAGGGATTTGGATAATCATGAGATCGTGGATTCGATTCTCAATGTCATCATTGTATCCATAAAAGAAAAAATATAAGTCATTTTTAATGAAGGAAAAATATTTTTTCATGTTGTATGAGAATTTTTTTTTTTTTGGTAAAAGGGTATGAGAATTTAACTCTCATGATTTTTTGATTTGCGTGCAAAGCTTTTCTTTATTTTTTCTTTTTTAATAAATGTGGGACCCACCACTAGTTGAGTCACAACATGAGAATTGAATTATTATGCAACATGAAAAAATCAAACCCTTTAATGAATTATGATGGATATTGCTATTTTCGGCAAGTGCACCGATCGTATAAGTAATAAAGTGAATAAGTAAGATATCGTTCCCACGAGGATTAAACTCAAGTACCGATTCGCTATCGCTAATTTAGTTGGACTAATAAAAAGGAAGGTAACGTAGTTTGTATGTTGAAAAAGTTGATAACATGTAATTAAAGTTCTGAATGTAAAGAAATAACTGAAAAATAAATGATAGAATTAACTAAGAAAACAAACGTAGTTAGGGTTCTGACTTCCCCTGACCTCCTCAATACGTTATGAATTAACTTGTTAAGAACCTGCTCTTAATATATTGCCAATCGATCATGTCTATGTTAATTAGGGCTCAATTCCTTGTTACCCTAAACCTATGTAATCCTGGAAGACTCTAGTTCCCCGATTATTCCCCGAGAAGACATGCATTAAAATCAAGGATCATAGGATTGCATAATTACCTCGTGTCTATTCCTATCCCTATTCCTAGATCATAAGGATTATGATAAATTCATCAAATAGATGTTTATGCACCAACATTCCTGTTGTCATACAATCCCCAAAGGTCATTCCATAAGGAGCAAACTCATAGAAAGCATTGAACACAGATGAATTTATTCAAATATAAAAAGAGAAGAATTCAGAACAAATAATCCATAACATAATGATTTAATCGGGTTCCATCATCCCCTAACTACAGAGAGAATTAGCCAGACATGGCAAAATCAAACATAAAAGAAACTAGAAAAGCTTCCCCAAACTCCATTGGTGATTGGTGAATCTTCAATAATTCCAGTGATGAACTGACTCCGATCCGTCTCCGCCGCTTACGAACATGTATCTAAGACTCCAAGGATCTAATGGTGTTTTCCAGTGTGAAGTAGTGAATGGTTCTGACCCTTAGGTGCCTTTTTAAAGGTTTAGAATTCGCATCCTTGGTAGAATATGCCAGTTGGGAACAAACTATATTCCTTGGGCGCTTAAGCCGCCTAAGGCAGTAGGCTTTTCTTCATGTTGCGCGCTGGAGGGCGCTTAAGCGCGCTCCTCGTGCTGGAAATTCTTGTTTGTGGCGCGCTTAAGCGCGCTGTAGGACGCTTAAGCGCCCAGAGACAGAGACTGAATGCGTTTCTAAGGCGCTTAAGCGCACTAGAGGGCGCTTAAGCGCCCAGAGGCAGAGCCTGAATGTGCTTTTAGGGGGCTTAAGCCTCCATTGGGGGCTTAAGCTCCCTCTTCCAACAACTTGATAAGATCAAATCTTCTTTGTTCTGATCTTCATTCCTCTGCTTGTTGTCCTCATCTTTATCTAATCTTCTTCTGGATCCTCTTTTTCCAACAAATCCTTTAAAATAACAAGAATTGATTTAATTAGATGAAATTCAGATAATGTTCGTAATTATCATCTTAAACCTTAGTTTTCAACTTGTTCAACTAGATAATTCATAGTATTTTAGTACATAAAACAAGATAAACTGAAGGTTTATCAGATATAGCTGCAATAAGTATTGTCACCCTAAGTAAATAAGGCTCGTCAATAGTTTAAGGAGAACTCAAAGTATATTATATGTGGGTGTTTATCTACTTTTATAGGCTGAATTTATGGTGTAACTCTCTTCGACACGAGGTTGCAAATATAATGAGCCATGCATTAAGTTTGTGATGGTTATCTCAATCATGGTTGAATAAATACATGAGTGTTACGCGAGAATACTGGCCTAATGTCTGCATAAGTTGATTGTGAAAATCATAATGCGGTGAAAATTATGTAAAGATCTTAGTCACACACACACTAATTTCCATTATGCGGTTGTATGCCCGATTATAATCCTGCCTTCAGTGGGCAGACCCAAAATTGATGCAATGTGACCTCGTCCTACGACATATGGAACATATGTATCTCTGGTCTCCACTTATCAGCCAAAGTACAAATAAGGCTTGCATCAATATGATAAATACAAAAATAATAGTCATAATATAGTTTTGTATTCACCATTTTACAATGACTAAATTATAACACAATAAAATATAGTAAATTTAAAGGACAAACAAACATATTTCGCATGTGAGCCACATGTATAAATCCTACCTGCATCAAACCAACAACCACATTTGGAATGACATTCGGCTCGTGTCAATCGCCATTGGTGCCATTGGCTGCTCATCTAATCTTGAGCACCCTCTGGTGGCCGCATTCCACACAGCCTGAGAAATATGCTTGTGCTCTCCTAATCCCTCGGGCTAGGAAGAATTTGATCACGAGGAGAACCAGTCTCACCATCAGATCGATATGCGAAGGACCGAGCAGACTCTGATCACAATTAGTCAGCCATAACCGTAATTTAATATAATATTAATTTATCAATATCTCTATAATAAATTCTTAATAACACATTAGTACAATTTAATAAAATAAATATATTTTAATCTAACATAAAATAAAATATTCGTAAATTTAATTAACTAAAACTAAAATCAAATATTAATAAATTTATTATTTTAATACAAAAATTACTAAGCACAATATAAGTCACTAACCATGTTCTAAGTCAGTAGGCATGTGCTAAGCATTTCATAAGTCATTGACCGAATTCTAAATCACTAGGCATATCCAAAATCACTGAGAGTATTATTAGTTACTAACTATGTTCTGAGTCACTGCGCATATTCTAAATCATTAAGCATGTCCTAACTCACAAATCATAACCTAAGTCACTAACCATATCATAAATAACTAACATATCCAAATGCATTAAATATCTTCTGCTAAAGTAGAAACATAAAAAGCAAGTTTTAAGACTTACTTGAGTGCCAGAGCTCCAAGAGATTAAAATCCATGGAAAGCTTAGAGAGAAGTCAGAGAGAATTCAAGAAATAAGTCACAAAGATGGTGGAATGAAGGAAAATAAGGGAGTGGGTATTTATATGGTGCAACTAGTTGCGCCTAAAGCAATGCACAACTAGTTTATGCCTCATTTGATGCATGACTACCTTGGGTGTTGTACCTAACATGATGCGCGACCAATTGCGGCCAAATCGTTGTGCAGTTAGTTGCATTAGTTTCATAGACATTTTGTCAATCACTATATTTTCATATTTTTTGTTTAAATTATGATTTTTTTTAAAGATTCTGCTATAAATTATTTTCACATGTAAAATTATTTTTCTTTTAAATTTTATGAATAAAATTATTCTACAAAAGGTCTTAGTGCATTTCTTAAAACCAATCCCTCAATTAACTTATAGTAAAAGGTTTAAGTGCATTTCTTATATCTGTTCAATGAAAATGCCACATTATGTGTTATGGCTTTATCCATTATTTATTGGCTTTCACCATTTGTGAAGCCACGATGAGGGCACTTATCCCTAGGGTGAAACTGGGCCGGGTCGGTCCACAGGGGCCTACAGCCCGGCCCATTAGTGGCCTGGTCTGACTTGGCCTTTTTACTTTACAAGCTAGGCTTGGGTTGATGTAAAGGTTTGATTACATAATTGGGCCGGATTGTTATATATGAAGTCTGGCCCACGAGCCTCCAAGGCTGGCCCATTTGTTTAATATACTATAGTTACTCCTTATTTTATGTAAGAAGAACCAACATCTCAGCACGTGAGATTGCCTATGAGAACCTATTAAAAGGTTTTTTTTTTTTTCTTAATCTTGGTTTTTTTTTGTTTCTATTCTTTATTCTTGTTTTTTTTTTTCTTTACAAATTATTTGCCAACTTATGTAACCTTGGAATTGTATTTGCAGGGGAGAAAAGATGAAGATAAGTTTTTGGCTACTCTTGTAGTCATTATGATGTGTTGTATTCATGTAGTTATTTTAATTTACATAGTATTGATTGACTTCTTTAGTTATTGTTGTGATTCATGGTTCTGTTTGGATATTAAGATTGTCATTTTATTTTAACAATAGAATTTGAGTATTTTGTGGAGTTGATTCATGGTCTACTTGGAAGTTAAAAATTAACAGGCCAACGGGGCAGGCCATTTGGTTTTTATAAATGGGTCAAGACATGCTAACAGTTAGACTCATACTATGCTATCGGGCCGGGCCAAATTGAAAATTTTTCACATAGGCTTGGGCTGCATGGGGCAAAGCTCGGCCTAGCCCAGCCCACTTTCACCTCTACTTATCCCTAATTAAAATTCAAAAATTAGTCACATTTTTAACCTTATATATTTTAATATTTGATACCAGTTAAAAAAAATTTGGAGCTAGCTGGTTTGGGAGAGTAACTCCACCAATAACTTTCACCACAACTACAACCCTATAAAACCAAGAATATAGCTTGCATTGAAAGCTTAGCACCTCCAAATCCAATGCATCCAAATAAAGTGATAATTTAAGCAAAATCATGATATTAAATTATTAACGCGTAATTAGGTCAAAAGATGTGATAATTAATAGAAACCATCTCCTTTCAAATTCACTTCACTTCACTTCTTTGCAGTCGGCAAAGAAGAAGCGAGTGAGTAACGGGCGCGTGGAGTTAGAATTTTGCAGAAGATTAATCAAACTTTCAAATGTCAGCTCTGCCCCACACGAAGGAGACCATTTGACCAAAACGGCCCCGCCGTCGACATCAGCCACCACTTCCTACCGTCCATCTCGCCTCTCGGTTACTTGTATATAATTTAATAAATTAAATAATTGTTACGTTATTTTCGTTCTTTCAACTACTATTGTTGAGATATATAGTCCCACATTGGTTGAAGAGCAACTAATGTGGCCTTTATAAGGCCTTGGGCACTCCCACCCTTTGAGCTAGCTTTTGGGGTGGTGTATCCCAAGGTTCTTTACATGGTATCAGAGCTTGAGGTTCGATCCTCACCGCCCCCCACTTTAAAGTGGAAGCATAAAAAAGGTAAACCAAATATTGGGCCTGTTGCATAATCCACGCTTCAAGCCAAGAGGGCTCTTGCGTGAGGGGGCGTGTTGAGATATATAGTCCCACATTGGTTGAAGAGCAACTAATGTGGCCTTTATAAGGCCTTGGGCACTCCCACCCTTTGAGCTAGCTTTTGGGGTGGTGTATCCCAAGGTTCTTTACAACTATCATGTAACATTATCCTAATGTCCATTCTTTAAAAAATATAAAATTTTAACTATAAGATTAAAAAAAATTAAAACATGCGCAGATAAAAATAAGTTATGACTGGTTTTAAGAGTATTTCTTTCCTTGTTGAGGTCGGGTGATTGTAATTACTATCTTAATTTACATTTTGTATTATCTTTTTTTTTTTTTCTCCTTTTGATTCTTTCAATGAATGAGTTTAAACCGAAGAAATAATTGGATGCCACATTTTCTCTGTGCACCGCACTACAAGATTCATTTTGGAAAAGGAATATCATTGAGCACTATGGTCTATGTGTTGCAGCCCAAACCATGCCACAGACCAGGCCCACTCGCATCAGGCAAAAGCCCAAACACTTAGTGGACTATTGCTAAATAAAATGCTGATCCAAGAGTTGCTTGGCCCAAGAGAAAATAGAATCTTTTTTATTTCCTCTTTTAATTAGTTTACTTTAAAGTCATGAGAAAAGGTTGTAACAGAAAAAGGTATTTAGCCCATGAGGGGTGTGTGGAATATTCAGAAAATGTTTGACAATCTCTCTCTTCTTCTCTCATCTCCTCTTTCTCTCTCTTTTCTGTTACTCAAATCTGGATCTGAATAACCACCCCTACAATTGGTGCTTTCATTGCCCTCATCCTACCTGCTAATGGCGGAAAACACAAGAATGAGGGAGATGCAACAGCGTCTGGATACCTTGGAACAACAATTCAGATCTGCTGAATTGGCCCGTGAACAACAGTACCTGGGTTTGCAGGATTCTCACTCAAATTTACAGGAATCACAGCACAACCTGCAAGCTTCTAATGACAGACTCCATCACGACTTGGCGCGTTTGATCGAGATGCAGGAGGCATTTGCCGGTGGCGCTCAGCCTATCCGCGGAATTCTGGGTTCTGGACCTCAGACCGGCTCTTCTTCCGGTTCTGACGTCAACCGATCTCGTCAAATCAAGTTGGAGTTTCCCAAATTTTCTTCTGGTGATCCTACCACTTGGATCATAGCTGCTGAAAGGTATTTTACTTTTTACCAGATCCCTCCAGCGGAGCGTGTCAACCTCGCTGCTTTTCATCTACGTGACCCAGCTGATAGTTGGTTTTATGGGTCCGACCAGAATGGGCTGTTAACCGACTGGCGAACCTTCTGTACAGCTATTCAGCGCCGCTTTGGCCCTTCGGAGTTTGAGGATCCTGCTGGATCCCTTTTCCGCCTTCAACAGTCGGGCACGGTGGTTGATTACCAATCCGCCTTTGAAAAGCTGGTTAGCAAGGTTCCAGGGTTATCTGCGACCCTTTTGCGTAGCATCTTTATCTCCGGCTTAAAACCCCATATTCGCCGCCTTATTCTCACTCAACGACCCCCAGATTACCATGCGGCCTACTCCTTAGCTCGAATTTATGAGGATCAAGCTAACGACCATAAACCTTTTCGCCCTTGGAGTAATCCCACTAAATCCCCAGTCTCAGCCCCAAATACAGCTTCCATACCTGTTACCACTTCCACTTCCACTACTGTTCCACATACAACTACCCCTACTGTTCCTATCCGCCGGTTGTCTCCAGCCGAGATGCTAGCCAAACGCGAGAAAAATTTATGTTATAATTGTGATGAGCGCTACTCGTTTGGTCACAAATGTAAAGGAAAGGCTACTCTTCTTTATTTCGAAGGCACGGAGGCTGATCCTGTTTCTGAATCGCCGGAACCGGCACCTGATCCTATAGTTCCGGACAGTGAACCAGAAATCAGTTTGAATGCCTTGTTGGGCAATCACAGTCCACGCTCTTTTCGTTTGGAGGGGACTATTAAAGGCAAGCCCGTTCAGATACTAATTGATGGGGGTAGCACCCATAATTTTATCACTGAACGCGTGGCTACATTCCTTGATTTAACCATCCACCTGGTTTCCCCTTTTCAAGTTCATGTGGGTAATGGTGATGCCTTACCGTGCACGGCCTTTTGTCCAGCTGTTCCTCTGCTTTTGCAATCTAAAGCATTTTGTGTAGAACTCTTTGTGCTGGACCTTAAAGGGGCAGATATCGTTCTGGGCGTTCAATGGTTGGCAACCCTGGGTCCCATTATGACGGACTATTCTAATATGACCATGTCTTTTTCTCTTGCAGGTTCTACAGTCATGTTACACGGTGATACCCTCCATAACCCTACCTCCATTTCTGCCGCCCAACTACAAAAACTAGTCACCCAACATTCCATTTCTTCTTATTTTATGTGCCTCACCAGCAATCCATCACAGCCGGCACTACTTCCTACCCTACTACCCACTTTACCACCTCCCATACAGCATATCCTCACCCAATACCAAGACTTATTTCAAGATCCTACTACCCTCCCTCCGGATCGCCCCACCAACCACTCTATTAATCTCCTTCCTGATTCCAAACCTATCCAAGTTAGACCATATCGTTACCCTCATTTTCAAAAAAATGAGATTGAAAAAATGGTGGCCGATATGCTAACTTCTGGTATAATTCAACCCAGCCATTCCCCTTTTAGCTCTCCTGTTCTTTTGGTGCGCAAAAAGGATGGCACCTGGCGATTCTGTGTGGACTATCGTGCTCTTAATGCTATCACTATACCTGATAAATTTCCGATTCCCACTGTTGATGAATTATTGGATGAACTCCAGGGAGCACAGATTTTTTCTAAATTGGACCTACGCTCTGGCTACCATCAGATCCGTATGAATCCTTGTGATGTGCCTAAGACTGCTTTCCGGACTCATAGTGGACACTTTGAATTTCTTGTGATGCCCTTTGGTCTCTCTAATGCTCCTTCCACCTTCCAGGCTACCATGAACAATATATTCGCACGCTTTCTGCGTCGATTTGTGGTAATTTTTTTTGACGATATCCTCGTCTACAGCCGCACTCTTCAGGAACATGCAGACCATTTGTTGCAAGTGTTGGAAACTTTACGTCACAACTGTTTCCTTGCAAAGCTCACTAAATGTTCCTTTGCGGTATCGGACATACACTTCTTGGGTCATGTGATATCCGCCGCGGGTGTTTCCCCCGATCCGTCTAAGGTTCAAGCAGTGCAACAATGGCCCATTCCTCAGTCGGTTACGGAGTTACGGGCTTTCCTGGGATTATCTGGTTATTATCGCCGATTTATTAAAGGTTATGCCATGACAGCTGCTCCTCTTACAGATTTACTTTCCAAGGATGCTTTCAACTGGACACCTGAAGCCAGTCAAGCTTTTGACTCTCTCAAGTTTTGCCTAACCAATGCACCCATTCTCGCCTTGCCTAATTTTCAATTACCCTTTATACTGGAGACTGATGCTTCTGGCGTGGGTGTGGGTGCTGTGTTGTTACAGGCTAATCATCCTATTGCATTTTTTAGTCGTAAATTGTCTAAATTAATGCAATCAAAATCTACTTATTTCAGGGAAATGTTTGCTATTACGTCTGCAGTTTCAAAGTGGAGGCAATACTTGTTGGGCTCGCCTTTCGTCATCAAGACAGATCACCAGAGTCTCCATCACTTAATGTCACAAGTGATCCAAACTCCAGAGCAACAACAATTTCTTGCGAAATTGTTGGGGTTCAATTTTACTATACAATATAAATCAGGCAAGAGCAATACGGTGGCGGACGCTCTGTCCCGTCACCCGCCGGATTCCCTGGCGGGTTCACCCCCTGTCCTATTGGTGCTTAGTGTTCCTTCCACTCATTACAAAAATATTATACAGTCCGAAATACAGGCAGATCCCTATGCTACACAAATTTTACAGGAATTAAAAGTTGATGCTTCCAGGCGTCCTCACTGGCGACTCCACAATGATCTCTTGTTCCACCGTCACCGTTTATACATTCCATCCGGTTCATCATTAATTCCCCTTCTTTTGATGGAATTTCATTCGTCCAAGATAGGGGGACATGCCGGCATTCGTCGCACCCTCCTTCGCATCGGTGCCAAATTTACTTGGAAAAAAATAAAGAAAGATGTTCAGAAATTTGTTCAACAATGTGAGATCTGTCAGAAAACAAAGGCACCGAATCATGCTCCATATGGATTATTACAACCACTTTCCATACCTGAGGCTATTTGGTCTGACTTATCCATGGACTTCATCACTCATCTTCCTCCTTCGGCAGGCTTTACCAGTATTTTGGTGGTCGTGGATCGTTTGACAAAAGGAGCCCACTTTGCTGCCTTGCCTGCTCGATATTCGGCTGCTAAGGTTGCTCAGGTCTTCTGGGATAACATCGGGAAACTCCATGGCCCTCCAAAGTCCATCGTTTCCGACCGTGACCCCATCTTCTTGAGTGACTTTTGGCAAACACTTTTTAAACTACATGGAACGGCTTTGCACTTCAGCACAGCTTATCACCCACAGTCAGACGGTCAAACAGAAAGAGTTAATCGCAGTCTAGAGCAGTACCTGAGATGTTTTGTGCATGAGCAACCCACCCTTTGGCACAAATATTTGAGCTGGGCTGAATTCCACTACAACACAGCCCACAATCGGTCAACTGGGTTTTCACCCTTCCAAGCCACGTACGGCCGTTCACCTCCTTGCCTCCTGGACTACGCCATGGGTACATCTTCCCTTGAAGCTGTTGATTCTGATCTTCAACACCGTTCACTACTCCTGACATCATTGAAACAAAACTTAAAAAAAGCACAAACATTTATGAAGGTACAGGCAGACAAAAAACGCAAAGACTTCACCTTTCAGACGGGAGACCTCGTTCTCCTTCGTCTTCAACCCTTCCGCCAGTTGTCGGTTCATCGACGTTCCTGCCACAAGCTTTCACTGCGCTATTTTGGTCCGTTTACAGTATTGGAGCGTATTGGTTCTGTCGCCTATCGCCTCCAGCTCCCACCTGGATCTCGTGTTCACCCAGTGTTCCATGTCTCCCTACTGCGCCCTTTTACACCCACACAACGATATCAGATCCATGATTTTCCTCCGGATCTACAACAATCCACTCCCACTCACAAGCCGGTTGCTATAGTTTCCCGACGTCTAATTTGGAAACAAGGACGACAGATCCCACAAGTTTTAGTTCAATGGCAGGATCTCCCTTTGGAGGATTCCACTTGGGAAGATGAGACACTAGTTTCCTTGGAACCCCACACCAACTCCACCACCAACCCTCCCATCGACCCTCATTTTACCTCCGCAGATCTACCACCAGAACCCACCATGAAACCCAACCCCAATAACCCCACCTCAAACCCTCGCACTAGTTTCCCAACCCCAACCCTCTCACTTCCCACTTCTCCCATTCCCAATAAACCCTTGCGTCTATCTATCCCACTTCCCTCTGACACCTCCCACCTAACCCCATCAATTACTCCAATTAACTCAATTCATAAACCCGCCGAATCCGTAGCCAATCCTGAGCCAGCACCAGCCGTCCTTATCCCTTCCACTCTGCCCCATATGCTGCCACCTGTCCCACTTACTCAGCCCTCTTATCCCATTCAACCGTTGCTTGATTCTCCTCACCTCGTGGACGAGGCCGCATCTGATGGGGGGGGGCATGTTGCAGCCCAAACCATGCCACAGACCAGGCCCACTCGCATCAGGCAAAAGCCCAAACACTTAGTGGACTATTGCTAAATAAAATGCTGATCCAAGAGTTGCTTGGCCCAAGAGAAAATAGAATCTTTTTTATTTCCTCTTTTAATTAGTTTACTTTAAAGTCATGAGAAAAGGTTGTAACAGAAAAAGGTATTTAGCCCATGAGGGGTGTGTGGAATATTCAGAAAATGTTTGACAATCTCTCTCTTCTTCTCTCATCTCCTCTTTCTCTCTCTTTTCTGTTACTCAAATCTGGATCTGAATAACCACCCCTACACTATGCACGTTCGAAAAAAGGATTATACGGAATGGTATGCGATAAATGGTGTTTCTTTTGGAACGGAAATCACTTCCATTTTTGGCAGCGCAGCGAAATGACGCCTTGTATGTTATGGTTAACTTCTGCATAACCACACAAGCTTGTCTTTATGATAGGACTCCACCGATAATGCTCCACTCACTGCAAATATCTTCGATATTGCGGAAATACTGAAAACTCAATGATTTTTTACTATCTCTCTCTCCCTTTAATTTTTTTAAAAGAAAAATATAAATAAAAGTTAGTAAAACAGAAAAAAATTGACTAATTAAATTATTCTTATTATTATTTCCAAGGCAGGGTTGATTGATTTATAATTATAAATACCATGCAATATTCGATTAAAGTTTATACAATCTATAAATAAACCAATAAATTCCACAGCATGATTTATAATCAAATGTATTTTTTTAATAACCCCAAACAAATCCAATTGAACTACGATAGAATTTATCAAATAAGTCAAGTTTAATTATTTGATAGTGCATAAAAGATTTGATTGTAAATTGAATGAAGTTTTCAACTTTTCAACTTATATAAGTAATTGATTTTTTTTTAATTGTTGTTTTTCTTTGACAATTATCAAAACAAATCAACTATGTTACTAACATTAGCATATGCAATTTTATCGAAGCATAAAATGTGCTATACTTGTTTAGTAAAGTGCACGAGGGAGTTTATAATTTTACATTCATCCCTTAGCATTTTCTTTAATGTTATATTTACAACATTTTTCTTTACAAACAGTGGCGTAGCCGTCTTGTGGCTAGATGGGGCCTGGCCCTGCTGATTTTTTTTAAAAAATTATTATTATATATAATTTTATAAGTAATTATTATTTGACCCCTTCTAAAGTTAAAATTTGGCTCCATTTATGTTTTCTCTCAGCTAATAGCCTAATACATTCTGAGTGGAGTTGGAAACCCCAACAATGTCTTCTTATTTGATTGATGTTCTCTCAAAATTAGAAACCCTAATGGTATTTGCTCTTAAACTGATGCCTTTTTATTCTGGAACTTTTCTAGTTTTTCCTATAATTGATTTTATTTTGTGAAGATATGCTTATTAGAGTGGAGTGTCTTTAAATGTTTTGGTCTTTCATGTTTCCTTAAATATTTGAATCGTTTTATGACTTTATACATTCTCTTGATAAATTATGAAATTATGCAACATCTCGATGGCTTTTTAGATAAGTATGCTAGAATTCATGGTAATTTTTTTTCCTAATAAATTTGTGTAATTATGATAAATGTTTTGATAATTTAATGTGTCAAATTTTTTTGCCTCAGCTAAGATGAAATCTTGGTTCCGCCAGTATTTACAAACTCTTACAAATTATTCGTACTACGGGTAATATATTTTTAAGTGAGTGTACTCTCCAAAATACATAGTATAATTTATGAAAGTTTATAAATAAAAAATTTATAAATATAATATTTTTTTTTTAGTTTTATCAACCAACCATTCTCAAACAAGACATGGTCTGCTCTCTTTTCCACCAATCCAAGGGTTGTAAAAGTTCATCGTATGACTTTGGTCGTAGATGAAAACAATCGAAACAAAAACGATTTTCGGATAAATACATGACCACAAAATTTTTCTATACACATAATATTTTGTAGGGCCTGCAGCAAAAAAAAATTCTGACATGCAAAACGAATCTCTATAACATAACACAATCACTTTTCCTACAACATAACTTTTATAAAACCCAACTTAAAATCTCATATATTAAACGGGTCGGGTCTCTAAGTCTCTTTCTTAAGCCTTCACTATTATACCCGCTTAAGTCAGGTATACAATTCTCCATCCCATAATTTAATAGATTTTTTGCGGAGTTAATTATTAACCGTCCTTTTCTTCATTATTTAAATTAGCATTTAAAAGGCAATTACATACATTTAAAAATAAATAAAAAATATATATTTGTCCACATCAATCTTCATCCCAATGACATAGCAAACCACCTTATCAGATCATAAAATATTTCTTAATGAAAAAAAGCCCAACATGATTTTCAATCTGTGGCTCGCGCGTGATGGAATATATATATTAATTATATTAATATGTGTAATTTATTATATATGTGCCATTAAATGTAAGTGGACTATTTATTAAGATTGATGTAAAATTATTTGTATATATATTGGAAAAATAGTAATTGCATGTGTTCTAGTTATTTTTTATTGCTCTAATTTATTATATATTAGCCATTAAATGTAAGCGGATGACTAATTAACATTAGTATACATTTTTTAATTTTTATGCGCATATAATTAAGTTAGTTACTTGCCATATACATATATATGTGCGTGAACTGGTAAATTTGATTTGTGAAAGAAAACCAATTAATTAATCTATATGGTGTTTAGCGTTGATGCCGGCTTTAAATAATCTGGACAACTGAAAACTGCCGTCCATGCATGCATACTACTTATTTAATGCCATTATAAATAGAAAGAAGATCACGTTACAATCTGATTTAGCTAAAATTGAACCAGTATATTTTGTAAAAAATAATAATTCTTTCACTAGGAGAGAACTTATGTTAGAGTTTAACAGATGTATTTTTTTAATCACATGTGCAATTTAAATAGCGTTAAATTTGTTTGGAACAATTTAATTAAAATCCTCGATTAAATAACATGACCTAACATCCTATGTCGTGTTATGACCCAACCACATTTAAATGTAAATGGTTTAGGTCTTTCACTTAATTATATTAAACCTATGTAAAATAATTTTATTCTGGCTTATTAATTTGAGGGTTTTCATTTCCTCTTTTAACATAACATAACAAACTTTTTCTACACACATAACATTATGTGGGGCCCACACATTTTAAAACAAAAGAAAAAAAAATATGACATGCAAAATGAATCTCTATAACATTACACAATCACTTTTCATATAACATAATAAACATAAAACCCTTAATTTGATGTATGCTATATTATTGGCTTGACTCGGCCTATATTAAACAATTTTCAATAGCTATCAAAATTTATATATATATATATATATATATATATATATATATATATATAATACTTTCTTGGGAAAAGTGTTTATCCTTTTAAATGACACAACTTACATCTTTTAATTCTCATAAAGAAGTGAGACACACACCTTTATTTTTTTATCATCTCTCTTCTCATTTATCTATCTAATTCTCTCTCTTAAGATGACACAATTTTATATCATTTACAATGACAGTCACTTTTTGCTAATTTCTTATTAATTAAATTATATAAATAATTATTTTATTTATTTAAAATAAATAATATAATATAAATGAGCCTATAACTTTGTAGACCAAATTTTATTAAAGGAGGTCTAGGACCTGTTTCTTATACAAATTTTTTTCCGAACCTGATATACTAGACTAGATTAGGCTGACTATATTGGGTCTCATGATTTTTGTTGATGACCTAAAATATATTTTATTTATTTTTCTCCAAAAACTTTGTGTGTGCATTTGCACATATGCAGGTTCGCCGTTGGTTTAGGGTGATTTGTCTGTTTTACGCACAGCAATGATAGGTATATGATTATGATTCCTCACATTTAATATTTTCATGTATATAAAAGCTAGGAAATACGAACACTTGTAAAATCAGGAAGAGTCGGCTCCGACACGCTCCGACACGGTGTCTGTAACAGCCCCAAACCCTGTAACAGATATTGTCCGCTCTGCCCACCTTTCGGGACTCACAGTTTTACGTTCTGGGGTTACCCCAAAAGGCCTCCACTAGGAAAGGTATCGACACGGTCAAATGACATTTTCATAATTTTATTTTAAATTTCTTTAAAAAAAATGTAAATATTTTTTTTTAATTTTTTTAATTTTTTTTTAAAATTAAAATATATTAATAAAGCGTCCACCTAATCATATCAATTTTATTTTTTTTGTCTTTTATCCCCTTAAGTAGATAAAAGATCATCTCAGCACTATTCTTATCAATTCCTATTACGCTCTTGTTGTATCTCATTCTCCCTGATCTCTCTCTAATATGATTTGTTCTCTCTATCTGATATTATATATCTCTCATCCCAGTTTTTATTTTTTTATTAAAGCTTCCATCTTTATAACGTGTTGATGAGTATTATTAATTTAGTTTCATTTTTTGTTAAATTATTAAATATTAAATGAAATATACACTATATAAATTAAAAATATTATTTAATATTAAAACGTGTCCCAACGTGTCGAAATCCATAATTTTTTAGGATTGACGTGTCGGAGTATCGTGTCGTGTCGCGTGTCGTATCGGTGTTACATAGTATAAAAGCCACATATTTGACTGCTGCACTTATAGCAACTGCAGAAATGTAAACCCTTATATATATATATATATATATATATATATATATATATATATATATATATGAGGGAGGATATTTTGACTACCAAAATTTTTCACTACCAACTTACTACCAATCTAATCATCATTGGATCAAGGAGAGAGAATGTTAAAAAAATTATGAAGAGAGAGAAAATGTTGATCCAATGGTGATTAGATATGTAATAAGTTGGTAGTGGAAAAATTTGGTAGTAAGAATATCCTTCCTATATATATATATATATATATATATATATATATATATAGGGTTCGCTTTTTCTGAAGTTAAATCTGCAGTAAGTCCAATACGACGTCGTTTAGGGACGGAAATCATGATGTTTTTGTAATTTTAATTTATTTCATGATTATTATAGTCTTTATAATTATAATTTTTTAATATTTCAGTCCCAAAACGACGTCGTTTTGGAAGTAAATGCACATAACTTATCTCAAGTAACTGCAGAAATATTTTTCTGATATACATATCATAAATTTCAATTGTTTATTTATTTATAGAGAATATTACACTTACAACCTCTCACAACCTATTTTTTTATCATTGATTTCCATCAATTAAACAGTTATGATTTACCAGGTTACATTTATTAATTATTAATTTATAATAAATTATAACCGATGGATTTACGAAAATCAACGATAAAAAACAAGTTGTAAGAGGTTGTAAAACTTTTAGCTTGTACGAATAACGCTCCTTTTATTTATATTATAATAATTATTTGAATTATACTCATTTATTAATTATTAATTCACAATAAATTATAACAGTTAAATATACATAGATAAACTACTGTAATATAAAAACCATTGATGAATTTTCACTTATCAACTTGAGCTGTGAGGTTGAAATTACTTTTTATGTGGTATTAAAGCTTACGTGACCACAGGCTCACATTAGTTCGATCCTCACTACCCCACTCTCTAATAAAATTAAGTCAACATAAGGTAGAACAAAAATTACGGACATGCATAATATCCACGCAACCTTTTGTTTGAGAGGTTGCTTTAGATAAATATAAAAAGCATTGATGGACATTCATTTACTAACTTGAATTGTTATCTGAGGTAGTTACTTATCAACACCCGAGATGAGGAATAAAATTTTCTATTCTTACACTAGAAGATGTCACGTGAGTCAAAATATATTTTTCCTTTACATAAAACAATATTATATATATGGGTTAAGTGTGTCCTTTTAGTGATTAACACTATGTACTATGGGTAATAAATAGTTATGGTATGAAAAATTATTTTTTTTTGTCCACATCAGCTGAAGTGACTGAAGAGAGAGAGAGAGAGAAATTTTTTTCTTTATATTATAACTATGTATTACCCGTAGTATATAATATTAATCACTAAAAGGAACAAACCTTTTTTCCATACATACATATATATTAGTGATTAACACAATGTACGATGGGTAATAAATAATTATGATATGAAAAATTATTTTTTTTCTTTGTCCACATCAGCTGAAGTGACTGAGGAGAGAGAAAAAAAAATTTCATTACCCGTAGTATATAATATTAATCACTAAATGGAACAAACCTTTTTTTCCATACATACATACATACATACACACACATATATATATATATATATATATGAGTTACGATCATTTTACACCAGTGTAAGTTACACTCTCAATCTTGTCCATTGATTCCACTTATATCTAAGGACTCTAATTTTTTAGTAATGTGAGCCATTGGATACAGTGGATCAATGGTCAAGATTGAGTGTAAGACTTCTAATTCTTACACCAGTATAAGAATATCCAGCCCATATATATATATATAAATATATATATATATATATATATATAGGTAGGATCCTTTGACACCAATATCAAATTTTAAATTTGATAATCGTTAGATCAAAAAAGATCAATGGTGTCACATGCTTAAAAGTCAGAGCCGTTGATCTTTTTTGATATAATGTCTATCAAATGAGGTGTCAAAGGATCCTACCTCTCTACACACACACACACACATATATATATATATGGGTCAGGATCATTTTACACCAGTGTAAGTTACACTCTCAATCTTGACCGTTGATCCCACTTATATCTAAGGGCTCTAATTTTTTAGTAATGTGAGCCATTGGATACAAGTGGATCAATGGTCAAGATTGAGTGTAAGACTTCTAACTCTTACAACGGTGTAAGAATATCCTGCCCCTATATATATATATATATATATATAATATATAGGGTTAGATCATTTTACACCAATGTAAGTTACACTCTCAATCTTGTCCACTAATACCACTTATATCTAAGGGCCCAAATTTTTTACCCTCTCAATCTTGTCCACTACTACCAACACGAATATGCATTGGTGCCCCTAGTTCTAAATAATTTAGTTGGAACTTACTAATTAATAATAAATAACATAATAGGAATTTAAACTTGCAAATGCAAACAACCACGTTATTTCCTCATTCTTCAAGATGGATCACATTGAGGGTAAAGCTTTCCTCTCTTGACATATTCAAGATTTGCACAAGAAGCCTCGATGTCGCCACCTTCTACTGGTGTTAAAACAACATCTTGCAAGTAGAGTCCTTTGCAAGGGACACTTTTGCTACAATGAAGTTTTATTGCTACTTTTGAGGCACTTATTCCTTTAATGTTTTGATATCGCACGTCGCTCAATTCCACTGATGAGCCCTGTCATTCCACCAAGATGGTCCTCATTATTATGACGATAATTTTCATGAAATTCTATATATCATATCATATGAACAATTGCTCTATATAAAGGACATGCAGTTCGAGAACATTAATTTAGTAAGCACCTGCTCTGGGCATGGAGTTGTCTGGTCGCAGTAGTTTTGATCTATGTATATGGGATTAGTCACATTTCGCATCTCTATGTTCATAAATCTCACATTTGAGTGTAAGACTTCTAACTCTTACACCGGTGTAAGAAATATATATATATATATATATATATATATATATATATAAGGTCAGGATCATTTTACACAAGTGTAAGTTACACTCTTAATCTTGTCCACTGATACCATTTATATCTAAGAGCTCAAATTTTTTAGTAGTGTGAGCCATTGGATACAAGTGGATCAATGGTCAAGATTGAGTGTAAGACTTCTAAGTCTTACACCGGTGTAAGAATATCCTGCCCTATATATATATATATATATATATATATATATATATATATATATATATATATATGGGATAGGATCAACTTACACCGGTGTAAGAATAATAAATCTTACACCAAATCTTAGCCGTTGATTTCCGTGCATCCAACGGTTGAGATTTATTGGGAATTAAAAATTAATTAATGAATAAGACCTAATAAATCTTAACCGTTAGATGCAGAAAATCAATGGTTAAGATCTGGTTTAAGACTTATTATTCTTATACCGGTGTAAGATGATCCTGCCCCTATATATATATATATATATATATATATATATATATATATATATATATAGGAAAAATATTTGTCTTTTAAAGGACTCAAGTTATGTCATTTAAATTTTTAACACTATGTAGTACCCATAGTATATAGTTATAATATGAAAAATTATTTTTTTCCTCTCTCCTCATTTACTTCAGCTTTTCTGGAGAGAGAAAAAAATAACTTTTGATATTATAACTATGTACTATTTGTAATAAATGGTGTTAAAAATTAAAAGAAAATGAGTTGTTTTTGTAATTCAAGTTAATCTTTCCAAAGTTAACATCCATTGATGCAAGTGTCTTTTCAAATTGCATCATTTTAATGTTGAAAATTGAGTTGCAAGAAAACTCACAAATGAAGGTCGAAGAAAAGTCAAGCACATTCGATCATATATTGAGCTGCATAATATTTTTGAGTTGAGACCAGTGTTATTGGAAAGATACATCTAGGCCTACAAATTGTATTAACTATTCAGAACACTTTTCTTGGTACAAGAAGAACACTTTTTCAAATTGCACTATTTTATTGTTGAAAATCAGATTTCAAGAAAAGTAAAATATGGATGTGTAAAACAAGCCAATAATAGGGAGACTTTTTTTTAAAATAAATACATATATGTTCTCCTGTGAGAATATAGTGTAATTTGTAAAAAAATTCCAAAAAGTTTGTAAACGGATCATGTCCCATATATATATATATATATATATACACACATATATGAGGTAGGATCCTTTGACACCAGTGTCAAATTTGAAACTTGTCACATCAACTAAGAGCCATTAGTTCCAAAAAGATTAATGGCTCTGATTTGTAAGCATGTGACACCATTGATTTTTTTTTATCTAATGGCTCTCAGATGAGGTGTCAAATTTCAAATTTGACATTGGTGTCAAATGATCCTACCTCCATATATATATATATATATATATATATATATATATATATATATATATATATATATATATATATATATATATATATATATAAGAAAAACATATACACTAATGTTAAATATTTTGTTTAATTTCCTCATTAAAAAGACATTTATTTCACAATGTGGCTTTGTAGGCTTATAGCATGTTTGTAGTATATAATTGGGTGTTAACACCGCGAAGCATTAAAACGTGGGAAATCAGAAGTGGCGCAATTAGGAAAATGAATGACGAGTGAGATGTAATTATAGGTAGGTCGGATTAAAAAGAAACGGATGGGTGACTCATTGTACTCAGCATGAGCCAATAAACAGAGCCAGCGAGCATGCATCGGTATCAATCCTCCTTTATAAAGGAAAGCGGGGATTGTAATATATATTTAGGCACTTCTAATTAATATACTCTACGTCATTTGTAGAGTACAAAAATAAATTGGAATGGTGATCGAATTATAATTAATTGTGTAAATCTTCCCATGACAATTTCTTATTAATATATTATTATGATGTTATATTTCATCAAATCTATTGGGATATTCAAGTGTAAACGAGTCTCACGTTAATTAGAATTGACTAAGTAAAGTTCACATATGTTGAGATATATAGTCTCACATTGGTTGTATGTGTAACTAATGTGGCCTTTATAAGTCCTTGGGCACTCTCACCATTTGAGCTAGCTTTTGGGGTGGTGTATCCCAAGGTTCTTTACATGGTATTAGAGTTCGTCGTCCCCCACTTTCTCTTGTGGACTCTCTTAGCACAGGTAGGTTGGACCTGTTGCATCATCCACTCTTCAAGCCCAACGGGCTCTCGTGTTGGGGGGACGTGTTGAGATATATAGTCTCACATTGGTTGTATGTGCAACTAATGTGGTCTTTATAAGGCCTTGGACACTCTCACCCTTTGAGCTAACTTTTAAGGTGATACATCCTAAGGTTCTTTACAACATAAGTGGGAGGACTCATGAACCGAATCACTTAATGTTTTGGGTTGAAACATGATATTAGATCCACTTGATATAATCTAATTTAATTTGTTGGTGGTAGTCCCCTACCACAGCTTTCCCCTTACCCGCCTAACAATTGTATCAGAGTCGGTTGGCTTCAGCTAGCTATATGTTTGGCTATGACGGGTAATGTATTTCCTTCCTCATCTCCTCTAAACCATAGTCATTGTGGCTGGGTTCAATATCATTTGGAATGTTATGACGGGCAACCATAATTGGTTACAAAACAACTACTACTCATCCACGAGCTTGGACGAAAGGAACAAAGTCCTCACGAAGGGTCTAGACATGGCCTTCCGGGGTTGCTAGCTCTTGAGGAAAAAGTTCTTCTCATATGAACCATTGTTGCTAGGACAAAAAATAAGCAATGGGGTTGTCGTTCAAGCTTCGTTAGCACAGAAATAGGAATAAGAGTTTATAGACATCAATGAGCTATGGTGGAACGAGAGCTATATGTATCTCGATGTAGTGTGTGTAGATTATCGTGGCTCTAAAATCTGGCTCGATGTCTCTCCAATGGGGGAAAATATGTTTTTATAAGTGGAAGAATCTTTCTTAATGAGAAAAAACATAGATGAACCCAAAACCATTAGACAAAACCTCATTATTGCCATAAGGTGTTGTCTCGTCATTGTTCGTATATGATGGTAAGTTCGTATATGATGGTAAGCTATGTAAGGGTGAGAGCCTGAAAGTGATCCCCTATTATGAGTCCCATGTGCTTAGAGTGGGGTGTTAAGGGATTAGACCCTTGAGGGTTGAGGGGTACTTTAATTTCCAGCCCATTATAATATGTTTGTGTGAACTGCGAGAACAAAACCATATAATATAAGAGGAATGATCCGTTTATAATTTTTTTTATAATTTTTTACAAATTGCATTATGTACTCCCGGAAAAATATAGTGTAACATAGTGTTCTCCCGGGAGAACATAGTATAATTTATAAGAGTTTGTAAATAAAAAGTTTGTAAATATAACTTTCCTCATAATATAACATTAGTGATATTTTTTAAAACAATTATTTTATTAAAATGTAATTATATGTATATATATTTTAAGTGTATTGTCACATTGACTAGTGAGCAGGCCGAATCAATATCCGTTTCATTGCCAAATAATCACGATTGTCCAATAATTTCCTAAGATAGAAATGATTATTGTCAATTAATCACTCAGTTAAGGGTAAGAGATAACAGAGTTGTAAAATCTTTACGGGTCCTAATTTATTTCAAGGCCCTCAAAATCAGACTAGTATCTTGCACGTGGAATTTGTTTAAATGATACTTAGCAAGTAACGATTAGAAGAGTTTCACTAGAAGGAAAGTGAAAATTATTCATGTACCTAATAAAGCAACTTGGCACTTGAAACTCAATCATTTTCTTATGAAAGTGACTCATCCTTTACTAGAAAGTTGAAAGGTTGAGGCACTTATAACCCTTGACGATATGGAACTTTCATTATTTACCTTTTCTCCTCCGGATAAAACCAAACTGTAGTTAACTCTATGGAACAAGTAATTAACAATATGTCAAAATAATTTTATCTAGATAAGAAAAATAAAGAAGAGAGAGTCTCACAAAAATGAGATTTCTGTCAAATCCCAACTAGTAAAAGAATTTGGATAAGAAATCACTAGGTTTTGTTTAATTAAGAATGTTGAAGTTAAATGCAGTTGGTCAATTTGAGTGTTATGTGACTTTTCTTATTTTGGATTGTCAAAATTTTAGCTATATAATAATAATAATAATTATAACAATAGAATACTTAATTATAAGAGATTTGATGCATTAAAAAGCAAAGAAAACTAAAAAAAAAAAAGTAAAACTATTTTCATACTCAAATCGTATGAAAATAGCTTAAGAAATCAAGTAAGGAAAAATAATAATTACAATAACAGGTTAATTTTCCTTTTAGCATAAATTTGTTTTATATCATGTTCTCAAACCTCAACTGAATGTATTTGAACCAGAAGCGATAATCCAACTTTGTTTCAATTATCATATGGAAGTGTTCCCCAAAACATCCTTTGTCCACTCAATATATTCCAAGGTATAGAAAAATTTCAATAATTGTCTTATATTTAAGATAATAAATAATCTGAATATTTAAAAAAAAAAATTCAGTTCTTATTCATTAATTATTAAGAAAAATATGCGAGAATAATTAAAGATAAAGTAAGAGTTATATTGCACTGAATCATCGAATTCCCGGCATATATGTATACAATTTTAAAAAAGATATTTAAAAACATATACAAGGAAAATATGAAGACAATATAAAATATTGGACCACTTCATGTTCCCGGCCAGGCACATAATTGTACCTTTCAAAGATTCTTTCTATTTTTCATTTCGGGTCCAAGTTTTGAGTGCATGCATTTGCACTGAGGAGAAGAGAAACCATAACATTGATATCTATATGGGGCCACCAGATCGATAGCGAGATTTAACCCCCTGCCATGTGCATTATGGTCCATCTATAGCTTGGTTTTTGCACCTTCTAGCTTCCCACCATTCCCATCACAGGCTCTAGAAAGTGAAAACTCATTTGCACCTTAGACACTTGATTTTGGGGTCCCAGCTTGTAGATGCACATGAAATGAAATAAAAGGCCTTTAAGGGCATGCAATGTTTTACTTTTATCCTTGGCCGAAGTTGCAAAGAAACCAAAGGTGGGCTCAACTGCTACTTTGCTTCAGCAATCCACCTACCCAGATGTATGTGTCTTTCAGTTTTTCACAATCCGTGACCCTTCCAAGGCTGCAAATGAAAGCTCACATTTTTTTTTTCTTTTGATCATGATGTACATGTGTTTATTAGTTTTAGTTACCTAGGCTTAATTAACTCAGGTCTTTGATCGAGGAGAAAATCTTAAATAAGTACTATTACGGGTAGACATGTTTTAATATGGCATCACCACATTATACATATTTAATGTTAAATAAGACTATGGTAGACACTCGGAGCCGGACCTAGGTTGTTACACATGTCCGCAAGTACGGACATAAGATTTTAGGTTTTTTTTTTTTTTGTGTGTGTGCATATTGTTCTTATTTGTCTCCTGATTCATTATTTATATTAGGAGTAAATACTCTTTTAAGTCCTCAATAAAAAATACAATCTCCACTTTAGTTCTTTATAAAATAAATTAGTCTCGAGGTTTCAAGGAAATTCAAAGTGAATCAATTTAGTTAAAATCGTGATCCCTCACAAATTCAAAAAAAACCCACATTAGTTGTTCAAAAGGATTAAAATGTGTCCACTTTGAATTTCATAGGTACCGGGTCACTAATTTTTTTTTGTAAGGGACTAAAGTGGAGATCGAATTTTTTGTTAGGGATAAAAAATAGGATTTATTCTTATTAGTTAGCAACATAGCAAACGTATATAGATGATTAAAACAACAATGCAAATTGATTAGAGAGAAAACTCATTCTTCCTCTCCTGTCACGTACCTATTCTTATGGAAGTTCCAATACCATCTTTGGAAGGAGTTTAAAACTTTAATTATGCATCCGCCCCAAACAAAATTGATTCTGGTGGAAGATACATATCATTTATTAAAAAAAAAACAAGGAGAGAGAGAGTGTGTTTTCACATGCCTTACGTGTTATAAGAGCAATTAGTCATCATCAACACAAAATGTCAAGAGAGTTTAACACGTATCTTGAGTATTATATTGCATATAATGTTTTTTAAGGGCATTCAATCATTCTTTTTTCTTTCTCGCCTGCGTAGTTGCGGCATTTGGAGCATGCATCATGCATTAGTGTGTCACTAAGCATCAACTTGCATTTTTTAGTATACATTAAATAGATTTATATTCGTGTGACAAAAAATTCTATGTTTACCCATTATAAATATGTTTTATTTATGTAATTTCTCACATTTAATATAATCTCTCACTAATCAACATCAATTCAGCCACCATAAAATGAATTTTGATATGTGAGGAACTAAATTATAAAATCTGGCACATAGGAGACTAAGTTGAGAACGACCATATTATTAGTGCGTGAGCAATGTACGATTTTTGTCTATTCATGTAAGAAGTCTATCTATCAAATATTGTAGGTCAATTGATAGTAAGGAAGTTAAGTAAGTGGAAAGGGAAGCAAGCCTCTTGGTTCGATTTTCATATACTATTTTTGGGAGAAGTTTAAATATCTTTATCCCTGATCCGCCCACACTCTGAATTAGTCTCATAACAGGCTTGTTCAATCCTGATTCTCCTGAAGATAGAGATGTCTATGCTAGTGAGTTTCTTTTGGATCTAGGTTTAGATACCCTTGAGTTTAGTAGATCACTGTGAGAAAAAAAAAATTAAAAGACAACTCTTTTCAATGGGATGGCATGTGTGCATAGTAAAGTGAGAATAATCATACTTGTAACCTTTACATCTGATTTATATAGTTTATCTGTAGGTATTAGGATTCTGAATTTTTTGTACCATTTCTAGCTGCCCAAGCCCATGTTTAATATTGGGATTAATATTTTTTATGGATATCTCTATTGATTATATCACTTTTATATTTGGATGTCCTTTATTGGGCTTTATATTAAATGACTCTCACATATGAATTCATAACACGGCTCAGAGTTAAAATTTATGAAAATATTTAGGAAAGTAACTCACCTCAAAAAAAATATTATAATTAACTTATCGCGTGAAGCCTATCCGGAAATCTTGGAGTGTTTACTAGTTTTAGCGGAAAAGAATGCTCTGATTGCCTTTTCATACTCACCTTAATTTTGGACAGTCTGGAATCTCATTTCAATTCACATGTGTTGAATTTTCTCTATTGTGTCTTGCAACAGGACTGGACAGGGGTCAATTCGTTTTTGTTCGTCTTACAAGTACTTTACATCTATATAAATATAAATATTATATTTCTGACATTGTTTTCAATTAAGGATATTTTATTTATTTAAAATATTTTTGATATTTTATATAACATGGGAAATTTTTACATTTAAGAATTAAGCGTTAAGTGTTATCACAATGGATCTAAATAATAAATATGAATAGGTTATCATGAGAGGTGAAAGTAAAATTTTTCATTAATTTAGGTATTTACATTGAGTATATTCATTAGTTTACTACTTATTTAAAAAAATTTAACATAGGTAATTGTAACGATCTGATAGATCGGTATGTCCAATCAAATATTGATACGTTAATTTAGGATCTATTTGCCCTCCCTCAGGTACCTATAGGAGAGGTACCCTAAAGATAAGCAGATCACTGTACACTATAATATAACGATATAGTCAAGGCGTGGGGTGTGTGCACAGTGACAAGCTAAGGGAGAGGGTTTTTTCAGTTATGTACCTGGGGTCTTTAACCTCTTATTTATAAGGATTCCCTCTTGGGCTTGTGTAGATCTCCCAGTTATAGTAAGATTCAACTTCCTTTCTGTTGAGATAGGGACTCTATCCTGATTCAACTTCCTTTCTATTGAGATAGGAACTCTATCCTTAGCAGCCTTACTGTTTTATATTGTTGGGATAATTGGGTAATTATCCTTTAAGGGATCCTTGGGTAGGTGGTTAGGATATGGAAATATTCCATAACAGTTGCCCCCCAGCCCGGCAGTTCGGAAGCTCGGACTGTTGGGGTGCCTAAGTTTGATTGACAGGTCGACCCTACCGAGGTACTATGATCCTGCCTTGGGTCTGGTGCGACTACCTCTTCCTGGTTTAGCTTTTTATATTGGCTTCTTTCCTCTTGAAGTCTCTGAGTGGAGAGACGGTTTTTGCCTTTTTTTTGACTTTGAGCTCAGCTTATCTTGCCGAGGCTCTTTAGTTTTGACTATGCTTATTGTCAGCCTTTTATATAGGCGTTCGCCTAAGATTTAGGATGGCCTTTCGTGCCTCCTTAATAATTAACCCAACTTTGCACTTCCTGGCTTTAAGTGTCATGGTTCCAGATTTGGCTCGGTTTCGCTTACCGAGACCTCTATTAACATGGATTTGACCTTTTGCAAAGGTTTATAAGACTTTAGGGAATGTAACGATTTTATTAAAACGACTTACCCCTTTTGGATTTGACTTGTTGCCTATATCTTAATTTTGGGAAGGTCTTTTGAGCCTTCTTGAACGATTAGTTCGGCTTTGAATACCATGACTTCTCTTGTTTTTGATGGACTTGGCTTCTTTTGCCGTAGGCTTGGATTCTTGAAGGAGGAGTTTGCCTCCTCGGTTTTTAAGCCCGAATACGTATACCGTGGCTTTTATTTTGAGCCCTGCTTCATTTGCAATGACTTTTTTATTTGAGGCCAGCCTGTTAGGTCTTTGTGGCCAAAACCTTAATGACTTGGCTTTTGCTGTTGTAGTCTTAAATTATTAGGGCAGTTTTCTGCCTTCTTCATTTTGAGCCCAGCTTCGCATACCGTGGCTTTCTTAAAATTTACTTGGCTTTGAGCCACGCTTAATTAGCGATGGCCTTTTTATCTGAACTCGGTTTCTTACGCCGTGGTTTTTTATTTTGAACCCCGCTTCATTTACGGTGGATCTTTAATTTGAGGATGACTTGTTGGGTCGCAAACTTTGTCATTTGACTTTGTTGCCAAAATCTTGAATAGGAATCTGACATCATATACCGCCTCGATTTGGCTTTCATCTCAATTTGGGGTGTGATCTTTTTCCAAGGATCACGATCCCTCCAAATTCGTCTTCTCATATTGGGGTGTGATCCTAGAATCACATCTCTCCAATTTTTCTTTGTTTGCGGGGGTGTGATCCTTTTGCTAGGATTTACATCTCTCCAATTTCATCTTTTTTTTATCTCAAATTGGGGTGTGATCCTTTTGTTAGAATCACAACTCTCTAATTCCGACTTCATTTTGATCTCAGAGCCTGAAGTCATGGCCAAGGCGGAGTTGAAGTTCAAGGCCGAGGTCCAGTTTTAATCTTGAAGCCCTTCTCTGGGCTGAGTTGGAGCTCAAGGCCGAGGCCGAGCTATTGAACTTGAAGCCCTTCACTGGGCTGAGCTCAAGGTCGAGCTAATAAATTTGAAGCCCTTCACTGGGCTGAGTTGGAGCTCAAGGCTGAGGCTGAGCTTTTAAACTTGAAGCCTTTCACTGGGCTGAGCTCAAGGCCGAGGCCGAGCTAATAAATTTGAAGCCCTTCACTGGGCTGAGTTGGAGCTCAAGGCTGAGGCCGAGCTTTTAAACTTGAAGCTCTTCCTTAGGCTAAGCTCAAGGCCGAGGCTGAGCTTTAATCTTGAAGCCCTTCGTTGGGCTGAGCTCAAGGCTGAGGCTGAGCTAATAAAATTGAAGCCCTTAGTTGGGCTGAGTTGAAGCTCAAGGCTAATGCCGAGCTAATAAAATTGAAGCCCTTAGTTGGGTTGAGTTGAAGCTCATTCCTTATGGTTTAATGACCTCCAGGTCTTTATTTCTATCTCGGATTGGATCTCGCCATATCCGCTTCAACTTGTATTGGATTAGTTCTTGCCATATCCATCTTCATTTAATCTCTGATTTGCATCTCGGATCTTTCTTTTAACCATTTCTATCCCGAAGGGTCGGTTTTTATTTAATAACCACTTATATCCCGGAGGGCCGGTCTTCATTCTGACTTGGCCTCTTTTGTCAAAGCCTTATATATAAGGAGACACATTTTGCCTCTTTGAGTTGCATTGGTGGTTCTTGTGCCCAGACTTTTTTAAATTGGGCCCCTTCTTTTGCGGTGCCTTTTTATCTGAACCAGGCTTCATTTGCCGTGGTATTTTTCTCGAGCCCGGCTTCTCGTGCCTCGGCTCTTCTTTCACCCAAGTCTTGCATTCATCTAGGTGGATTTCCTTCCTTATTTGAATGGATCTGGATCTCCTTCCCTTTTTCAGAGGGGATCTCCACACCACC
This sequence comes from Gastrolobium villosum, assembly GCA_032173675.1. Lineage (NCBI taxonomy): Eukaryota > Viridiplantae > Streptophyta > Magnoliopsida > Fabales > Fabaceae > Gastrolobium > Gastrolobium villosum. The sequence goes on along the minus strand of JAVKPL010001394.1, from coordinate 69,593 downwards.
TATTTGATTATTCTTTGCAACATAATAAAGTATGAAGTAGGCAATTAACAATAATTATACTTCAACCAACAATCAATAATTATCCAGGTGTAATCAGATAATAATTGCAATCAATAATTGACCAGCATAAATCAATAATTAATATTAGTTGACCGTATTTCATGCTATCGGACTTGATTGAGCACCCATCGTAAAGCTCCGTGCTCCCCAATTTTCTTGATTTTCATTTATACTCCATGAAACATAGGGAACATGGCCTCATGATGAAACCTGATGCTCCTTTCTTTTTAATAATATTTTCATAAACCTGATGCTCTCCCATTTGTCCGAGGGTTCATGATTGCCATGCTTGCAATTGTTGTTTCTTGGTATGGCCCGTAGGCATTAATCAAGTATTATATTCCGGCATTTGTTGGAGAATCAGAATTGCTTTTCAACTCCAATTTTGTATGTGTGATACACATATCTCAAGAAACTTCAAGTTAGCTGAAATCTCATATTTAATTAATAATATATGTTGTGTAAATAAAAAGGAATGAATACTCCTTCGCGACTTGCATATCCATGTGAATTAAAATAAGACCACACGTTCCTGATAGTATATCGGTTATTATCATTCTCCTGATATACCACATGCTTTCCAGAAAGGAAAATGCATGTCAATTATAATAATGGCTGCACATGATATAAGGGTGTGTATTGTTTCAAACTACTACCCTATTATGCACTTTTCTGTAAGAGGTAATTTCTTGCTTCAGTTTCAAATAGCAATCCGCTATGGAACCCGTCACCATCCATCAACGACGATTAGCTATGTATCAGTTAATCATAGGAATTATTTTATGCTAATTATATGCTTTAAACAATGTGGCAGATTAACGGGTTTGCCTTTTGGCAATTTTATGGTCTGATTGCTTATAATCACGACACATATTCCAAAATGTGAAGTAACATGTTTTGGCATAATATATTACATAAAGCAAAGGTGTGGCAGTATATACCTTAAACTTTTATGAGACCAACTTGGTCGACTAGATAACAGTATAATAGAGAAAGAAGCATGTACCTCTAACTAGAGATACGAAGAGAGGCACGTACCTCCATTTTGAGTGGACTAACCTGTTAAACTTTTATCCTTTCATCTTGTAGTTTAGAATGACTCCACGGTTAGTTGGTAGATTGAAATGGGGCTGGTACCACATCTTTATTAGCTTCCCATTTAGGCCAAGATGTCCAGAAGTCAATTGCCATCATTCTTGGCTTGAGTCACGACCAAACATTTCAACAGTTTTCTACTGCCTCCAATATTTCTGAACCAACTTATCATTGGCTTCAATTCTTCGGTCGAAGACTCCGCCACGTGCTTTGTTATCCTCAGATATCACTGGGCTAGACACCTGCGGTTTATCACATCCTCATTTCTAATTTTTTGGGATTTATTTCTTTCAAGCATTTGTCATAAACACCATCATTTTGTGCAGCCCCAAAATCGCATATTTAATTAATATATGTTGCAGGATGTTAATAAAAAGAATAACCACACCATCACGGCTTGTCCATGAGAACTTACGAGGATTAATTGCAAAATATATATAGTATTCATACTGCAACCAAATGATTTTGACTCCCTTGCAAAAAGCATGCTTTCCAAAAAGGTAAATGCATGTCAATTAAAACAAAAATCATATATTTAAATAATAATATATGTTGCAAGATGTTAACAAACGAACATCCATTTGGATTGAGATCTTTTGAAAACTAAATCCAAAAGCACATATTGTATTCATATAACAACCCAATTATGAGCTTTCTTTTGCTCTTTGCCCGTCAGCCATTTGGTATATCAGGTTGATCCCATTATTATAGGATTGATAAAATCAACCAAATTAAATTAAGATAGAAGGAAATCTTATCAGAATCATGTTGTGATAAGGTGCATCCTTTTTTTAATTAATACGAGAAAGATGGATCCTTTTCTCAAATATTGATATAAAATATTAAAAAGGTGGATTCTTTTTTCCAATAATATTGAAAGGAAGGAGACTTAGCTTTTGCTTTTTGCTTGATTCGCCCCCTTCTTTTTAACTTTGATCTCAGCCACGATCCCGTCTGGATCTCAGCCATGATCCCGACTACGGTAATGGTCACACCCTTGATCTCGGTTTTGTCATGATCGTTAAGACTGATTTTCATATCCCGAATTGCGAACTCTCATTGCGCCCATCGTATTAGGATTTGGATGTGGCGGCGGCTAATGCTCTTTCACCATTATTGGGTGGGAATCGAAGTTTATCGTTCCCCACAGACGGCGCCAATGTAACGATCTGATAGATCGATATGTCCAATCAAATATTGATACGTTAATTTAGGATCTATTTGCCCTCCCTCAGGTACCTATAGGAGAGGTACCCTAAAGATAAGCGGATCACTGTACACTATAATATAACGATATAGTCAAGGCGTGAGGTGTGTGCACAGTGACAAGCTAAGGGAGAGGGTTTTTTCAGTTATGTACCTGGGGTCTTTAACCTCTTATTTATAAGGATTCCCTCTTGGGCTTGTGTAGATCTCCCAGTTATAGTAAGATTCAACTTCCTTTCTGTTGAGATAGGGACTCTATCCTGATTCAACTTCCTTTCTATTGAGATAGGAACTCTATCCTTAGCAGCCTTACTGTTTTATATTGTTGGGATAATTGGGTAATTATCCTTTAAGGGATCCTTGGGTAGGTGGTTAGGATATGGAAATATTCCATAACAGTAATTAATTAATTTTAATATAATAGTTAATTATTGTATGAATTTATTTTAAAGCATATAATAAGTACTTGACGAGGTGAAATAAAAGAGGTGCGGGTTTTGATTCCCCCAATAATAGATACGGGTTTTAATTCTTAAAACTATGGGTTCTTAAAATCTTGATTTATTATTATATTTTTTTTCATCAAAACAAATATTCTAAATGTTTTTACGTTTTTACGATTTTTTTTATATTAATTTTACAATTTTTTAACTCCCTTCAATTCTAATTAAGATCTCAAAGTTGTTAAATTGAAGATCTCAATTTTAACTAGCTTTGGTTAAACCAATACCTGTTCTAACTCCTCCATAATACCAAACCTAGATGGTAGTGATCACTAATAATTGTAGTTAAGTTGAAAAAAGTTCTTTTACTAACAAAAAAAAAAATTGAAAAAAGTTCTTCTTTATTTATTATCAAATGTTTTTCTTGATATAAATTCAGTTGTGTCTCGCTTGATTTTTTAGGTTTGGACGTTTTTAAGGATTGAACATGGGCTCTTTGAACATTGGGCTTCTTTTTACGAGGTTTTAATATATCAATTTAATATTTGATTTTCGTTATTTATCAATAGGGTTGTTGAGTTACAGTATCACTAAGTGCTGCTCCACTCCATCTCTCACACATTTTTTTTTTAATTGAGTGACACCCCTCTCCCTTCCGGCACTCACAGAATTATGCCAAGTGGCACAATCTCATTAGTCCCGTAAAACTTCAAAAGTCCATAATTTTTCATTCGGCTATCCAAACATAGTTCAAATTTAAATTGCGGGACTATTTTTGAAATTTGAACTATGTTTGTGAGTGAAAAAATATGTCAAATAAGGTATCATTACGTAGATGTCGAAAAATTATGTGAAATTAAAAAATCATATGATTTCGATACCTGAGTCAAAAGTTATGGTCTTCCGAAGTTTTACGGTAATGAGACTAACGAGATTGTGCAATTTGGTACAATCCGCGAGTGTCAGAGGGAGAGGAGCGTCACTCAATTGAAAAAAAAAAAGTGTGAGTGATGCAGGGGAGGGTCGCGACCCTCATTGATGCTGATTCCCTTCACGTCATTAAATGACCTCCATCAATAAATATCGTGAATCTTAGATTAGATTGAAAAATTAAAGAAATAAAAACCCTAAATGGCTGAAAGAGCCTTGCAACATGCGTGTTGAGTTCATATATTGTTAATAGCCTGTAATCCAAAAAAAAAAAAAATTGTTAACAGCCTTGTGATTGTAGACTTTCGTTATGGGTGTATTTTTCTGCTTTTTTTATTTATTACAATGATAGTACTAAATATTTAACGTAAAACCTTATGTGAATTCCCTTACCACTAGTTAAATCCTAGTGATTTTGGGTGTATTTTTCTCTTTGGTTGGTACTTGGAGATATTTTTATATAAAATTAGTATGTATTTATTGTGTGGACTTATCTCATTATAAGTTTATAACTCTGTATGTTCCGTGCTGGGTTTTTTTATTTAAAGTCCACTGTTCATAACAAATCTATATATACCATCGAGTCCACAGATTAAATAAAATGCAGCGATTCTTTGTTAGCTTTTTAATATTTTTGTTTTTTTGGCAGCAAAAAGATATGAAATATAGGGAGTGATTTGGGCTTGAAAAAGGGCTTTGGAAAAACTGAAAAGTCTATGATGTCTGCTGATTCAAAACGTGACCCAAGAATTGAACCAAATAATTAATAATACATGGATTATTTGGCCCAGGGATTTGGCTACTTTCAAATGTTTTTTTTTTTTTTTTGGTGAATAATGTTTTTGTTTTTATTGGAGAAAATTTTTGTCCACTACTCTCATATAAAAGTGAATGGGTCATATTAGTTTTTTTATTTTATTTTTTTATAATGAGACTCACTTACTTTTATGTGAATATGATAAATAAATTTTTCCTGCAATAAAGATAAAAACATTTTTCCAAATAAAAATGCAGAAAAAATACAGAGTTAAATGAAATACATTTAAAAAAAATTATCATAATATCTTATCGGAACTTCAACAGTTAATTTTTAAATAAGAATTACAAACCCGCTTTACTTTTCAAGGATTTTTTAAAATTGGTTGCTTCTGTTTATTTTTAGTTTCGCTTGTTTTTATGTGAAGAAATCGGATCAAACATATTTTTTAGGTTATATATCTCTTGAAAAAATAATTTTTTATGAAGAAAAATAAGAAAAGCCTAAAACTGTCAGGACACGAGGAGCTTCTAAAGTTTTTTATTTTTTCCGTCATTAACCATTTTTGTGAGACACAAGTTTTGAGGAAAATTATTTCATCTTATTATGTCTCGAACAACCTTAAGGCTCTATTAACTATGTCATTGGTTAAGTCATAATTATTAATGGGTTAAATGATAATCCATTATAATAAGTAGGCTTAATATCATGTCCTGAACCAAAATCTTAAAATTTAAATTTTATGAGTCATTTCACTCGCATTTTCCTTATTTAATCAATTTTCAATTGATATAGGATTTAATTACTTATTATTCCAACTTGAATATCCAACATTGCTTTCATAACTTCTCTAATCTCCACCATTAATTTTTTGGAGAAAAATTGTTCAAACCTAATGGATCGTTTAGTCACATAGAAGTGTTCCCATTGCCTCCATATATAATATTTATTCACGTGAATTCTAGTCATGAGGACGACTTGAAAGGTAATTCGAACATTTTCTGAGTCTAACCTTTCAATAAACAATTTGTAGGCATGAACAATTTATGGATTAAAGACCAAATAAATGTACTTATTGATCTAGATAATTATTATACAAATACAAGGCCCAAAATCAAAGCCTTTACAATGAAGAAAAGTCTTAGTCAATGAAGGCTGCAAAGCCCATCTCTCCAAGCTACACAATATTTATGACAGCAAAGACACCTCTATAGCAGCAAACTCATGACAGCCATCAAACATCACAATATTAAAGGCTATCACAGCAAGCAACACAACCTTAAAGACTCCATGACAGCAAGCTCCTTAACATTTAATCATGGTTGCCATACTACTTTGGCACCAAGGAACCTTTGCCTTCACCATGAAGAAAGACATCTTCCAAGCTGCACATCTCTCCGCTATAAATACATGTATCAACACTAAAGTATATCAGCTTCTTCTACATAATTAAACTTGCTTAAACCATATCTGACTTGAGCGTCGGAGTGTCTTGCAGGTACACCTCCATTACGTTCCATTGAAGACCCATGGGATAAAGCGGCCCAATTGCAAGATGCTCTGACCCAAGACGATTCCAGACTATGTAGAGGAATATCACATGATCGGTCCAGTTGTAAAGATCTGTTCCGATCACTTATATTTTAGCTTAATTTTACAAGAGCTTATTTTTTAACTTTAGCCTTAAAGTAGTTGAGCTACATGGTGTAAGGAAAGTGAGCCAGTCAATTGACATCCATAGAGAAAATGCACAACAACTCAGCAAAAGCTTACAGAAACTTTGTGAGGATGATAGGGATTAGGAATTTTGTTATTGTTTAATAGTTGAAGGTTTCATTATAGATTGAGAGTCGAAGTCTAGAGAGGAATTGCACTGGTCCACGAAATTTTGAATGCTCCTTCTCTTAAAATAGGGGACAAAATGGGGAAAGAAAAAAAATAACAGGGATAAAAATGTGAGAAAAATTCTCTCATATGAGAGGAATCACCAAATAATCAAGTGAGCCTCGACTTCAAAGTCTGGTACGTAGCCATACTGTTTGTCTTTCTAAAAAAAAATTAACTTTTATCTCTTCCTGATTTAAGAAATGATATTTATAAAATTTAAAGTTATTTATATTTTTATAAAAATATGTAATTGTTGAAAAAAATATTTGGTGTTTTCTAGAAGTTAAAATTTTTAGCCCCCGAAAAAAGTAAATTTTTTGCTTTTTGTTACTTCTACTTTTTTTAAAAGCAGACATCCAAACAAATTAAAAATGAGAAGTGTTTTTTAAAAAAAAAAAAAAAACAGTTTTTGGAGAAAAAAAAAAAAACTCATCCAAACGGGCCTTAAACTACTCGACAACATTCCGAATTGATTGAAGAAATCAATGAGTTGTTAAATCAAGCATTGATCATCAAAATCTTGATAAATACGTTCAAGTGTTGGTTTTTTCTTAACATTTAGATTTGCTTAGTGTGTATTATTAAGGGAAGGATGATCTATTTTTCTTGTTGCTACCTTAGAGGAATTTGAAGGTTGGTGTATTGAGTAGTTTGTAGTTTTTGTCAATGGTCCATGAGTGATGAGTTGATGTTTCTGTCTTTTAAATTTACTAAGGTTGCGGTAGAAAAACACTATCCAATAAAAGAGGTTAATATTCAAGAGCATCAAATTTTAGTATTTTACACTTCTTTTTTAGTAACTAAATTTCAAACTTTTTTATTTTCCAAAAAAAAAGTTTACAATTTTTCGTTGTAATTAAAGACTCAGGATTACCTATTTTCCAAAAAGAAAACTCAGGATTGCGTGACAACTACATAATTGTAGAAAAGATTTATGCTTTTTAAGAGTAACTAGTATATTACCCGTGCGATGCACGGAGAAAAAAGATCAAATTTTTTGTTGTTCGTCATGGTTGGTTGATCGCACTACAAACGTTATACTTACAAAAAACTGTGTTACAATCTTATTCTATATTTTAGGTGGAGAAAATTACAACATTGACACAGAACTTTACAAATATCAACCATAAATAAAAATGTGTTGTCCAGAGTGATTAATATTATGCAAATCAAATATAGTTATGTAAAAAATAAATATGACATAGTAGACTATGTTAAAATGAGGATGTCTAAAAAAAGAAAAATGCATAGAACTTATTGCTAACTATAACAGCCACCAATAAAATTAAGGTAACAAACAGACCAAATAAATATGGAATTAAAAAATCAGCTTGTACCTATAATAAGAAAACATTATTAATTCAGTGTCATTCTGTAGCAATCATTGGAGGGATGAGTTTAACACATACCAAACATGTGATTTTTTATGTTTATGCATTACAAGGGACATCTTCTTCTACCATCATATTTATGCCTCCGATACAAAATAATTACAATTAAATTTATAAAATAATAAAAAATAATTTCTTTTTGGTAAGTATTTGTGTCGTTAGTATTTGGAATTTTATAATTTTGTATTTACAAAAAATGAAATCTAAATTAGGAATTTAATTATAAAAGAAGAATAATGGAATTTTAATTTAATAATTAAAATGCGTTGGCAGGCGCAGCAGGCAGGCCCTCTGGATCAAGCTCAGTTTGCAACCTTTAACTATCAGCATTTTATGTAAATAATTATTTTTTTGTAAGGATTTGTGTCATTAGTATTTTGAATATTACAAATTTGTATTTACAAAAATTAAAATCAGATTTAGGAATTTAATTATAAAAGAAAAAGATGAAATTTTAATTTAATTATAAAAATGTGTTGGAGAGTCGGCCCAAGTTGCCTCCTCTAACTATCAGCATGCAATAGATTTTTATATTTATCAACAAAAAAAGGTTCTCACAATTAAATTTAGGTTTTTATATTTTATCTCAGAGATAGACTTTCATTTATTACAATCAAATTTAAAAAATAATAACAAATAAATATTTTTTGCAAGAATTTGTGTTGTTTGTATTTGAAATTTTACAAATTTGTATTTACAAAAATCAAAATCAAATTTAGGAATTCAATAATAAAAGAAGAATGATGAAATTTTAATTTAATTATAAAAATATGTTGGTAGGCCGGCACTACGGGGTGAGCCTAATTTGTCACCTCTAACTATTAGCATGGAATAGGTTTTTATATTTATGCACAAAAAAGGCTCTTATAGTTGCGTCTAGGTTTTTATATTTTATCTCAGATATGAAATTTTAATTATTATAATTATATTTACAAAATAATAATAAGTAATTATTTTTTTCCAAGGATTTGTGTCGTTAGTATTTGGAATTTTATAAATTTGTATTTACAAAAATTGAAATATGAATTAGGAATTTAATTATAAAAGAAGAATAATGAAATTTTATTTTAATTATTAAAACGTGTTAGCAGGCAGGGAGGGCGGGCCCTCTGGGCCAAGCCCAGTTTGCAACCTTTAACGATCAATATTTTATATAAATAATTATTTTTTTCAATGATTTGTGTCATTAGTATTTTGAATTTCACAAATTTGTATTTACAAAAATTAAAATCAGATTTAGGAATTTTTTTTTGTAATAAGATTTAGGAATTTAATTATAAAAAAAGAAGGATGAAATTTTAATTTAATTATAAAAATGTGTTGGTGGATCGGCTCTTTGGGCAGAGCACAGTTTACCACATCTAACTATTAGCATGCAGTAGATCTTTATATTTATCTACATAAAAATGTTCTTATAGTCACATTTAGGTTTTTATATTTTATCTCAGAGAAAAACTTTCATTTATTAAAATCAATTTTAAAAAAAAATAATAATTAATTATTTTTTGCAAATATTTGTGTTGTTTGTATTTGAAATTTTACAAATTTATATTTACAAAAATCAAAATCAGATTTAGGAATTTAATTATAAAAGAAGAAGGAATAAATTTTAATTTAATTATAAAAATATGTTGGTGGGCCGGCCCTCCGGGCCGAGCCCAGTTTGCCACCTCTCACTATTAGCATGTAATAAATTTTTATATTCATCCACAAAAAAAGCTCTTATAGTTGCGTCTAAGTTTTTATATTTTATCTCAGAGATGAAATTTTATTTATTACAATTAGATTTACAAAATAATAATAAATAATTATTTTTTTGTAAGGAACACACATGAGTTAGAATATTAAGCGTATGAATGGTTTGAAGTTTATAAGAAAATATCAAATGATAAGTTTTCTATTTTCAAGTAACATTAGTAAAGAACCTTCCATCTTCCAATACAACAATTAAAAATCTTACTCTTCCAATGTAAAAATGATAGTGGGTCATTAATTATATGTCTCTCACTAATTTCTTAATTTCGATTTTTGATTTAATTAAAAACTTATTATGTATTTTTTTTTTAAATTGACATGCAAGTGTGAACACAAAGCTAAAATTGCATGAGAGCTTGACACGTCAATTTTTTTGGTTCTCCTTTTAAGTATGTAATAGATGAAAATTTAATACAGCTGTCTCTTGCTAAAAGATGTTAAACTCTTTTTTCCACCTATATCAACTTCAAATAACAAATTTTAAGAAAGAAATAGGATATTAATACACTTGTTTGCCACTAATTAATGCTAAACTCTTTTCGCACTAACTATTAAGTTTAAATATTTTAAACTTCGAATTAAAATAAAACATTTTTCATTCATCTCTGATTTTAAATTCTATATCTCGTATAAAAGCGTAATTAATGTTGAACTCTTTTCTTTTGGTCTTTGGCTTTTCAATAAATATGGGAAAAAACAATAAATGCTTTTTAAAATGAGGGTTAACAATTCTCATGTAGAAAATAGAGGAAATTTAATACAACCGTCTCCCACTAAAAGATGTTAAATTTTTTTCCAATCTATATCAACTTCAAATTTCGAAATTTCAAAAAAAAAAGTGGAATATTAATGAACATGTCTGCCACTAATTAATGCTGAACTCTTTTCTGTAGGTCTTTTGGTTTTTTGATAAATATAATAAAAAAGCATTCAATGTTTTTCACAATGAGGGTTAACTCCCCCTCCTCTCCTTTTTTTTTTCTTTTGTTATTTTTTCTATTTGATTGTTTTGGCATTCAGATCTTGTGTTTTTTCTTGGTATTTGTATTATTATTTTTTTAATTTGAAACTCAACTTCAAGCTTGAGCTTGATTTTCTTACAATATGACATCAAATTCGGATATGATGAACATATCAAATATTTGAGAGTTCAAGTTCAATAAGGTATAAGACACGCACACATGAAGACACAGGGAGAAAGAGAGAGTTAAATCATTTTGGGTACAAAAAAACAGTACTTCGACCAACTCTGCAAGAATGTGATACTATTAGTTGTTATAATCTTCTACATCCAATAGCATTCATGACCATATAATCACTTCATTAAGAACTGTATAGTTACATGACCTTATAAACATATAAGATATAAAGTCATGTAGATTATAATACTAAAATTATTGAATGTTTTTCTTAATAATTTTATTCAAATATTCTGCAGCATAATGTTTTAGGAGTCTTGTTATGTTAGGAGTGTTATTAGGCTGTGCTTGTCATGAATTCGAGCTCCAAGACTTGAGAAGAGTAAAAATAGTCTATGTACATCACGAGCGATTTACTCTATCTACATAAAGGAAAATCATTACTTTTCTGGATATAAAAAGGATATTAGTAATTATGTCTGTGGGAGAAAATAAATAAGAAAAGAATTGGTAATATAAGATTGTGCCCAATTCTTATCTCTGGTTCATTAGCTCCAGTAGTATTGGTATCTTCTTGATCCTCTTGCAGATTGGTTTTGGGATTCTTGAGATGATCTTAAATTCTTTAAAGAATAAAGAAGAAATAGGTTTAGTTTGAAGTAATTCTGTTGCAGCAATCTGTCATCGGAATGCTATAGCTTGTTGGATAAATTTTAAATGTCCATTTTTTATTAATGAGTCAGTTATGTCAGTTATAAAGTAATGAGTCAGTTATGTCAGTTATAAAGTAATGAGGGTGTTATGTGTGGAGTTATGTTGGTCAGTTTTATAGCTTATAAATAGTCTTTGATAGTTTGTATGATAGGAATATCAAGAGAAAAAGAGAAAGTGCAAAAAAGCAAGTTTTATAGAAAAAAATTCCATAGATACTTCTGTGTGGTTGTCTCTTGCATCTGTGTGGATATTCGATTCTAACAAATTGGTATCAGAGCTATGGAGAAAATGAGCGAGTTGGAGGTGCCACTCTTCCATGGAGATAAGGATGAAGCATTAGATTGGCTTCTCTGTTTGAAGGAATTTTTTCGGAAAGGAAAAAACTGGACGGAGGACAAATGACAGGTAGCCATGAGAAGACTCAGAGGAAGCGCAATCAAATGGTTCCGTACATGGAACTGCCGCGACTTTAATAATATGTGGAAGGATTTTTTAATGGGCTTCATAACAAAATACTTGCCTGGACGTTTTGATCTGATTAATGAAGAAGCTGAAATCTTCAATGATGATGATGAAGATGAGGAGAATGATGCAGATGAAGAAGAGACCGAGATGGCGGAATCCGAGGTTGCCAACGGCAACGCATCCGCGGAGGAGATTGACGTGTCGGAGCGCGTAAGAGACGTCTCGGAGAAGAAGACGATGGAGATGACTGCGGCCAAGGGAGCCGAGATAGAAGAGGATGAGAGGGAAGGAGCCGAGATAGAAGATGAGGAGAACGACGGAGCCGAGATCGAAGCGGAGAAGGATGGGAACGACGAGTCCATTATCGAGGTAGAAGACTTCGCGGAACCTGAGTGTCTGGAGACAGAGTTGAAAATCGGAAAAGAGATTGAGAAGCTGAGGTGCTTGATGGAGAGCGGCATGGAGGAGACCACAAATCCGAGTTCTGTGTTGATAACCGGGATGAGGGAGATCCCGACTAAATCATCGAGTTCATGTTTTCGAGAAGAGCTCGATGCCGGCGTGATGAGGTTGATGTCGGAGACCGGCATAGTCGTGGTTCGGGTTAGAAGTCAGAAGTCGGAGACTGCATTGAATTTATGGTGGAAGAGGAAGATGTCAACACCACCGAAAAGAGACCATTTCCCTAGAGGACGGTGGTCTGAGATTCTATCGATGAGGCGAGTGGAAGCTGGACTTGTTGAAGAAGAACCCGGTGATAGGGAGCCTAGAGTTACTTTTATGGCGGAATCATTTTGGCTCAAGCGTAAACCAGAAGAAGATCGTGGGGCGGAATCAGAAAATGATGCGTTGAGTTATTTGCTTGATGGTGAGAATCTACGGTCCTCAATGGGTGATGAGGTTAATGTGGTTGATGAGGCCCAACGTGCTATTAATGTAGCACATGTTGAATCTGAAAGTATTAAAAATGGCATAGGTGTTGTAAAACTAATGGGACGTTATAGTGATACAGATACTGATCAGTATGATGACTTGTGTGATGATCATAAGTGTAAGAATGGATGTGGAAGTATATCAGAGGATGAGGTCGATGGAGAAAAATTCAAGACTGTCTATCTTCCACCAATGAAGGAACAACCGTACAAAAAAAAAAATTGAAGAAAGGAATACAACATGGAAGCAGCGTGAAAAGAAGAAAAAGAAGAAGAATTTAAAATTTATGGGGGGTTTTGTTGGGATAAATTTTAAATGTCCGTTTTTTTATTAATGAGTCAGTTATGTCAGTTATAAAGTAATGAGGGTGTTATGTATGGAGTTATGTTGGTCAGTTTTATAGCTTATAAATAGTCTTTAATAGTTTGTATGATATGAATATCAAGAAAAAAAGAGAAAGTGCAAGTAAGCAAGTTTTATAGAAAAAGTTTTCATAGATACTTCTGTGTGGTTGTCTCTTGCATCTATGTGGATATTCAGTTCTAAGATAGCTATGGTATTATAAACAGCGATTATCGAGAAGGAAAAAAAGATAAATTGAAGACAATATGATCACATGCAGTACCGAAAACGAAAATATGGATTATGGATAATACCTAACTTTATTTAAAAGAAATAATAATAATAATACCTGATTATGATCTGCGTGATGTTGCTCTTCAATTAATTTTTGCTCAGCTACCTATGGATAATCACAACATTATTAGCACGTAGAAAAAGTAATAGGAGAAGCAGAATGAAAAGGAAAAACAGAACAAACTTGTATATTTTTTTTAACGGACTCATTGTTCGGATCCAACTGCAAGGCCGTAAGATAGAACATCATGTTCAGGCTAAATAACTTGAGTACATAAAAAACGGTATAATAATAGATAATGTAGAAGAATAGGTTGAGAAGATGAAGAAAGTAGTGGAGATGTAAAATGTGAGCACAGGCGATTCCCCAAAGAACAACTCTCATCCGATATATCTTCTTTTATACACGACTTCTCTTGGCTTGCACATTAAATATTTCAAAAAAACTTTTCAGAACTAAGACACAACTCTAAGAAACTTTTCAGTTCCCAATTTAATAAATGGTTGTAGCTTCCAATTAAGAGATAGTGAAAATTTAATTCTGTTTGTCAAAATATTTTTTTTTTTAATAGGATTAGGATTGTTTTTTTAAAATCTCAAGCTTAAAAAATAATTTAAAAAGTTAGGCAGATAATTTAATCGGATTAGGATTCCTTTATAATATATAAGATAATCCAATGATGAAAGAATGGCACTGAATAAAGGGTTTCTCTTGAGTGATGCAGAAAGTAAATAAACAAATATCGATCATGTAGTACATTATACCGTCGAATCCTGAGCAAAAAATCTCGAAACCGAGCCAAAATTATCAAAAAAAAACAACATCATAAATTCTGAACACAAGCTTTCTAAGCAGCTTTATTCATTATACCAATACAAACAGCATTGCATAGAAGAATGAAATGGAATAAAATATATTGTAAAAAAAACCTATTAACTTCCACTAAGGCATAACTCTAAAAAACTTTTCTTAATTTGAAAAAATTTTCATCTCCCAATAAGATTCAATAAATTGTTGCAGGTTACAACTTTCGCAGCTTCCAATAAAGAGATAGTGAAAATTTAATTCAGGGTGTGTCAAAAACTTTTTTTTAATCGGTTTTCAATTTTTTTAAAAATATAAATCTAAAAAACAATTAAAAAAGTTAGGAAACATTTCAAATTTCTTTAGGTGTGAACACAAAGTTCAAATTGAAGGAGAACACGACACGTATCAAACTTTCCAACAAACGGTTTTACTTTCTAATATATGATTCCACATGCAATCAATAAAGGCGCCTCCATTTGAGGAAACAGTTTTACTTTCTTCGTACATATCACGTAAGGTGGTGCCTCTGATACAGTTCGCCAAAACACCCGTATGAGGAAACTTCCTAGAGCTTTCCGTTGTCCTAGGTACCTCGGATGTAATTGACTCCACTGCTCAGAGGATCCAGTAACATGACATGAACTTTCTAATCATTACACACATTACAAATTTGCAACGGCTATCAATCATAATTCATCCAATAGATCAGGCTTCATCCTATAGTTAAAATACTAATAGAAATTTAACATGATGATAGAGTTGGTTTTTTTTTCAAAATAAAAATAAAAATTTAAGGTCGTTGTATAAGATTATCTAACATTTAAGGTTTATTTAAAAACAAATTTACACTTTTAAAATTGATATGATTTAAAACAAAATATTAATGAGATTTTTTTGAATCAACTCAAGTTTTTAAAAATTATAATAATACTCTAACGTAAAGAACTTCATTAAGAAAAATCTGAGATTATAAAAATGTTCGGGTATTGTTTAACAAACAACAAATGTAATCAATTAGAGAAAATTATGTTATTCTTCCCTTAATTTCCCCTTAATTACACATGATTGGCTCCAAATTTTGAAAATTACAACAACTTTCTTTGTATTTTATATGATTGTCAAACTATCACCCCTTTTAATGGAATTTGATTTACAAGATACTTATCATTCACAGTATATTATTTTTGAAATCAAAAGGAAATGCATTTTATTCAAGATTATTTTTACTTTTTTATATATCTACCGGTTCATCAGTTATTCAATAAGTTAGCTACTCATACCATATGCATATTACATGTCATCATTTCTATCCAAAGACACTTCCAAAAACCAATTAAAATCACAGTGCAGGAGTTACACAAACTAAAAAAACACTCCATATGAAACCCTAATTTTCAAGGATGGATTCACTTATTTGTCCACACATTTATGCAAAGAGATTATTTGTTATATTTGAATTGATGACCTTTCGATTACAAAAAGAGCTTCAAGAGTTACACAATACTAAAAAAATAAAAATTGTAAAGATAATGTAACAGAAGAGAGAGAAAAATAAAAAGGCAAAAAAACAGATGCGATTAACAAAAAATTGAACAAGATTGCCCAGGCTTGCAGTTGAAAAAAATAAAGCAAACTAATAACATTATCTCTACTCGATGGTTACAAGAAGCAATCCTAAATTCCCGACTACATTAGACTCTTTAAAAAACAATGTCAACTTGTTAATATATTCTCATTGTACTTCCCATTATCTCGTCTGAACTCTCCCTTGGAAGGAGTATAATCCTGTATGCATTCTCCACGACCCAGTCACTAAACTCTGGAGATGCTGCCAGTTCTGCTAAAGCTTGGTTGGTGGATTCATCTGTCAACTCATCCCACTCTTTCTTTGAGAACTTCTTTCTGTTCCAGATCTTGTGGAAGGTTGAATAATAATCCCCCCTTATTTGTGTCCCACAAGATTTATTTATCGAAATAACAAATCTCCTAACAATCCAGTAGCCTAAAGCATCGATGATACCCAGTAGTACAAAAATGCCAACCTGTAAATAAAATTGAAGAAAATGATTTTATTAAAAAGAATTTAAGATATGTCTGATAGACAAGCCAGATCCCATAGGATGGAAAATAGTTGATAACATATATCTGACAGGCAGGAAAAGATGGCCAGAAATCATCAAGAGTTATGCAGCATGAACCACAGAAAGGGGAACAAGGTGGGTGGAAAGTGAAAGCTACAATGTAACCACCAACCAGGGACTAGAAATTGGAGAATGACAGTTGGGGCAAACATCAGGGCGACAAGCATATATAGAAAGGTTGTGCTTGTTCAAGAAAATTAAATAATTATATTTGAAAAGAGGAAGTCATTTTCACCCCTTTACCAGCTATTTTCTGTTGACTGCAAATATTTTTTGCTAACCCAAAGAAATAACATTTGCCAAAAGTTATTCAAAAGGAAACAAAAAAAGCCACCTCATTATATTTTAAGGACCACAACAAGGTAGGGGAGAATTTAAAAGAGTGACTTATTGACTGCAAAAACAAAATGTTACAAATGTGTACCAAATGTTAGCTCGTCATACATAAGAAAAAAATGTACGATTCTGAAGATTAGGAATCTAGAAGTGTCTGTAGATGTTAGCCATTCAGCCTGTATTGTATGATAGAACATAAAAATACAGATATGAGATATGCACCAAGTTATCCAAAAAAGAAAGAGAGATGTACTTACTGGATTGTGCATCTCTTCACTCATCCCAAAACTTTGAAGAATTGAATTTATGAACATGGAAAATTGGCGCAAAAGGAATGACCCAGCTCCAAGCTGAAACAACACACGTTAATAATATTAACAGAGATAATATTTGCATGAAACATGAAGAGCTACAAGGGAACAATGACCAAAATTAAATCAAACTCACCACTGAACCATATATGCTAAGGTAAAAGATACCCAAAACTGGCCTTTCAATATCAATACCTGCAATTGTAATGTGCGCTGATTATTTTCAAATGCAAAAAGGAGGGGAAAAAGTACAATAACAAAGTAATTAATATACCGAACACAAATATGGAAAATTCAGTGAACAATTTGATATAACATATGACTAGCTACCCATATACACAAAGATAAGTGATTTTTTTTCTTGTTAATATAAGGAGTACAAGCACATAAAAAAGAAGACTAACTACCAACTAACCGGAAAAATAATGTTAACATCCAATTCTAGAGGAGCTTAAAGAAATTGAGTTTCGAAAGGAAAAAATAAGTGATTCCAATCATTCCCTAGAAAATTAACACACAACTCACCAAGTTTTTGCTAGAAACCTATCACAAGTAGCAGCTTCGCACTATACTAAGATAACATATATACTGATATTTCTCATTCCTATATGAACCTTGACACACAGTAGTTACTGCTGATAATTATTATTTTTTCAACTAAAAGAAAAATACAAGTTAGGTTGGAATCTTATTTCCTTAAACAAGGGATTAATGCCTTAGAGAAAAATAACATTAGGTAGTCCCCCCAAGGTTCGTGAAAACAATATGTTAACAAAGCAAGCTAAAATCCCAAACTTAAAATAAAAATAAAAATGCATGTATCTCATTGTTTTGTTCTGCTCATTCAAAAACAAAAGGACACCCACCACAAAGATAACCCCCATCCATATCAAACCCCAATAAACAAAATAAAAAATTATACAACTACCATCTACAACAATTTTCGAACAAAAACGCCCAACATAGTAAAATCACAACCCGAATTTGACTTCAATACAACCCAAAATTTAAAATCACACAAAAAATAAAAAAAAATCAGATCAATTCACAAGTCTCGCACCAATATCACCAACCTATTTTTTTCCCACACACAATTATAATAATTAAAATAATAATAATAATTTTTTTTCTTAAAAGAAAAACCCTAATCAGAGGTTTTCAGTAGAATTCAAAAAGGGAGAAATCTCAACAAGCATTATTAAGGTGACGTGCAAGACATACATTGCTGAAAATCTGCAATGTTTTGTGTAACATATAAATAAGCCCCAAAAGTTCGAAAAAAGAAACCACAAAGGGAAAAGACAATAGAATAATTTTCTCAACTCTTATGAGATGGAAGAAACAAACCTTCTCCAAGGGAAACTGTGATAGAACCGAAAATTCCATGAATCATCCTCACATCAACATATCTGGTTGCATAAGGTGACATGACAGTATTCCAGATCCCCTTCTGTATACTCATCCATTCATCCTTTTCACACTGACACCATCCAAGTGCATTATTCCTGCACATACTTTGTAAATAAGAAATGGCAATCTTGATAGACTTTGAAAGATGCACATGAGAGGAGGGGGTCTAGTGACAACAAATAAATAAGGAAAACTATGTACGATATGTCCAAGTTATGTTCTTACCTGTGGAAACAAACCTGGATTTTGTCATGCAAAAACTCTGGGATATCATCAGATGGAGCCAAAGTAATGTGGAATGAACTAGCATAGCTCCCAAGTGTCAATCTTGAGATACCAGACACTTGTACACGCTCACATCGAAAATAATCGATGACATTAATAGCTGAATCCGCATAAATTGGGGAAGGGAAGATATCCAAGATTGACCTTTCAATATCAATAACTGCAGTTGTAATGTGCAGAGATTATTTTTAAATGCAAAAAGGACAGGGAAAAAAGTACAAGAACAAAGTAATTAAAATACTGAACACAAATACGGAAAATTCAGTAAACAATTTGATATAACATACAACTAGCTACCCATATACAAAGATAAGTGATTTGAAAAAAAGAAGAATGAGGTTATATTCTGACCTTTGAGTTGGAGCGAGTCATGGTGATTGGCGAGTGAGGAAGAAACGAGGAAGAAAAGAAAAAGTAGTGCAGAGGAGAAGGAACCCATGACTCTGTGATGGAAAACACAACACAACAATAATGTAACACCTCCAAATTTCTAACAATTTATAAAACATTCTTATAATAAATAAATTGTCAAAATTCATGTTTTATACAATTATGATAATAAAAAAATATTGCGGAAACTAATCTAAATTTAATTGGGGGAAATGTTACCGCCGCACCTGTACAGGGACAAGTGCAAGGCTCTTTATTAATGTAATCACAATCAAAATACAATTAATGTAATTAATAATGAAATTAAATCAAATATCAACATATATAATCAGATAGTGATCAAATCAATGACATTCACAACTCAATGACAAAATATCAAATTCAATATATATTCACATCGAATCAAATATCACTTATAATCTTTATTAATTTTACTTAATGGAGTAGTGAGAAGAGAACAATGGTAGACCCGGGAAGCCCTGCCAGTCTACCCTGTGACCCGGGAAACCCTGCCAGTCACAAACAAATCACATTGGTCATAATCAATTCACATCTTTCTAGTGTCCCGGATATCCTGCCAGACACCTTTTCCCAAAGTTGCTACTAATATCCCGGGAAACCCTGCCAGATACCACTTTGAGAAGAACGGATATTCTCTGTTCACATCGTATAAATATATCGGAGGCATAAAGCCCAAAGGTTGTGTTCATCACTTTGGGAGGTACCATCCCAAAGCTATCTTTCCACTATTATTTATTACAATCACACACAATCAATTCAATCTTGTCACAATCTTTATAATTGGTAAGTTTTCTCAAATATTTTTCATAATTTCCAAATGCCGTACCCAAAATATCTTAATGTTCTTTTTCAACATTTTGTAAAACCCAAATCCAATCATCATATCAAAATTTTCCAAAGCAAAATTCAAATCTTCACATATAATAAATTTAATAGGAAACATAACTATAGTGCCCTAAGCATCGAGATTACATCAAAAATTCATATAAAGCTAACCCTTGACTCTCTAGGGATTAGGATTACATATAATAAATTCTATATGACTTTAGAGATTAAGATTACATCATAATAAATTCTATATGACTCTAGAGATTAGGATTACACATAATAAAGTTTCATACACAACAAATCTGCAACCACCTAGAAATTAGGATTACCCAATAAAAGTCTAACATACAACAAATCTACAATCACCTAAAAATTAGGATTACGTGGTCTCCGTGTTGGCTACCTTTTAGAAGAAAAGTGATTGGTGGAAGAAAAGTGGTTGGTAACCAAAGGAAAATAAAATTTGAAGTCAGAAAGGAGAGAGTAGAGGAGAAGAGAAATGTAGAAATATTGAGAATCAGAAAGTGGTTTGGTTTGGTTAGGTTGACTCCTATTTATAGCTGAAATTTTAAAACCGATACATTAATAACGGTCATCACATTTATTTCGATTATAAAAACTCTAGGTAAAATTTTAAATATTATTAATATATTAATGGTTACAAAATTGTAAAAATAAACCGAAACATTAACTACAGATAACGGTCATCACATTTATTTTGATTATAAAAACTGTAAGTAAAATTTTAAATATTATTAATATATTAATGGTTACAAAATTAATAATAATTATCATCATAACCAACCATAACTGCTGAGCGTTATAACTACAATCACCACTAATTAAGGTGTAACCTTTAAAGTCAAATTATAACACACTATTAGCAATCAATGCCTATAATCCCATATATAAGGATACATACTACTACTATTATTAATGTTATTATTATTATTATTATTATTATTATTATTATTATTATTATAAATTATTATTTATTTTCTGGGATATTACATTCTACCCTCCTTAAAAGAAGTTTCGTCCTCAAAACTTAAAAGTTTGAGCCCTCCTTAAAACAAAAGTAAGCAAGCAACCAAGAGTAATGCATAACCAAGCAAACAAGATAACATATCATTTATAAATTTAAGACAATACAACTTTTAGAATTTTGAATTGAGAACATCATTAATACAACTGTCTGCCACAAAGTATTTTATAATTTTATAATGATTTAAAAGAAACTACCCATTTAAAATTTCAATATTGAATTGAGAACATCATATACAGTCGTCTGCCACCAAGTATTTTATAATTTTATAATGATTTAAAAGAAACTCTCCTTTATTTGTAGAATTTATTTATTTACGAAAAAAAGAACATTTCCAAAAGAAGTAACTTTTCAAACTATCTCCAGTATGAACACAAAACTGAGATTTTATAAGAATGTGACACGTCAGCAAAGTTTCCAAATTTTGGTTCTCCTTTCTATATATTAAGATGTTACAAAAGTGCATTGTTTGATTTTCAATTTATAAATAAACTCAATAATATTTTAGTTATGGAAAATATTACTCTCTTTCTGCATAAGATATCATCTCTCATTTCGATTTCTGTACCCCACTTTTTTTCTTATAATAGTGGGACTCACCTATTTTATCTCTATAACATAATATAACTATCTTATGTTAAATAAGACTAATAAAACCTTTAGTTATTGACTTGTCTCATGTCGGATAAACAAGAACATGCATTGCAATAATGACTTAATTTAACCTTCTTCTTTTTTTGTTGGTAAACTTAACTTTTTATTTTTATTTATTGGGTGAGAGATTCCAATATATTAGAGAAATAAAATAAATAGTTTAATACTTATTAATAAGAGAAGGGTTAAATTTATATTATTTTTTTTATAAATTCTTACTAATTATATTATGTATTAAAAGTAGTATATTATAGAATTTATAAAATAAAAAATTGTAAATATAACTTTTGTTTTCCTATTAATAAATCCATCATTAAAAGAGTAAGAATGGCATTTACCAAAAAAAAAAGAAAAAGAGAGTAAGAATGGCAGATAATCGTAAAAAAACAAATTAGAAAAAGCGAATATGTTGATAAAACAAAAGGGTTTTATGTTTATCATTTTGTGACTGCGTACGCTGTTGTTGTTGTTGGAAGACAAATTCTCTTGGTCGTGCTCGTCCTCCTCTTGCTGTCGCCATTCTCTGCGATCCAAAGCGCTATACAACCTCAATCCCTACAGATCTCGGGTGTCGATCCACAATACCAAGGTAATCAATCAATCAACAATGATTCCAAGATTGATTCATAGAATCAACAACATAGATTTAATTCGTTACTGCTTAGGGTTGTTTTGTTTGATTTGCGTTCTCTCTCTCTCTCTCTCTCTCTCATTAATATCGGTAATGATTTTGATGTGTTGTTGATACCTTAGTTTTCCAACCCATTTCCTTAGGAGTATTTTGGTGATCCTTAGTTTATTGCTTTAGAAACATTTTAGGGTTCAAAAACCTTCTCCCACTGCTCCACCTCATTGGTTTGATTCCAACAAAACTCGAACTCTGCTCCCTCCTCTGTCACAGGTGGTCCGTTTAACGCACGAATCTGTTTCTGTTCTTTTTCTCTTTCTTTTTTCCGACTTCATTCCTCTGTGTATTCCCTTTTTTTTTCCTTATGCTCCCTGACTCTTGTTGTTATTGACATGTTAATTATGACTTAGATTAATGGTTTTTGTGTGTCTCGAATATGACTTTTGATTATTAAACATGAATGTCTTTATTTTTGAGTAGTTTTTTTTTTATTATATTTGAGCATATATATTTGTGCTGTATAAATTATTTGTTTTGTTCTCTTCTTTAGTGAACTACTTGATGCTACACGTAAAAAATATTTCTCTAACTAATTGTTAATGGTTATCTGTTTCTATAGTCCGATGACAAAAGTTATATGGTGAGAATGTATTTTGAGCTAGTATAGATTGAGGCAGCCTATCTAGCACCGATACTGACAGACACGTGACACGATACGACACGACACTCCGACACGTTAGTTCTAAAAAATATTAGATTTCGACACGTTAGGACACGTTTTGATATTAAATAATATTTTAAATATATGTGGTGAATATTATATTTAATATTCAATAATTTAATAAAAAAATGAATCTAAACTTATAATATTCATAAATTTTGCAAAAAAACATAAGATATCCCAAATATTTATATTAAACTCAATAAAATAGTAATCGTAATCCAACGAATCTAATAGTTGGAACTAAAAACTCAACACAATGTAACCTTTAAACTTTTTTTTTTTTTGAATTTCTATAATGTGTGTTGGAGTGTCCGAGAGTGTCGGACACGACACATCGGGATTTTTGAAGTGTTGGTGCTTCATAGGAGGCAGCTATATCTTGTTTCTGACAAAAAAAAAATTGTGTTTTTTGCAGCTGTGGAAGAAATGAATTGGATTCAGCGCAAGATCCTCCTTTACAATGTGACTTTTGGGCTTTATATGTTGGATTGGTGGGAGCGTTGTACTTTTAGTATCCTTTATTTGCAATCTCATATACATGGATTTTAACTCCTTCTTATGTCTTTTTCCTTTGTAATTTTCCTAAAATGCAAAGTTTTCATCATTTCTAGATATTTTTGAGGGGATTTCTTTAAAGTGTGAACTTGAGATTAGTCTGAACAGTAGTGGTTTAGGTGACTTTTGGTTGGGAAGGAACCATGTCAGAGGATTTTTGCAAAAAAGGTGGAGAAATTTCTTGAAATCATATGCTATCATGTCTGTTGTGGTACTACTTGTTTGAGTTCCTAAACTTCTACAGATACTTTGGTGATTGTATTAATGTGGTTCGTACTACGATCCATTGCTGAGTTCTTCAAGAGGTAGTGGATTTCCTCCCTTATCATCCATCTTTTTAGTTAGTGGCATAAGTGGCACTCAACCATTTCCTAACATGCATGTAGATAGATTACTAGATTATAATGATATATATGGTGATTAAGTATGCTAATTTTGATTGCAGTTATTTTTGTTGATTTGGAATATGGATTACTGCAAAGACTATTTAACATGCATGCAGCAAACAGTGCTCTCTGACATTTCTCCCACCTATGCATTAACTAACACATTCTTTTAGCGATTAAAGCTCTTAATAAATAATTTATTTATTTTCACTGATCTCCTTCTACTTTTGTCTCTGTTGACCGTACTATATTCTGCATGTAAATTTTGAAAAAGTCATAATTCTATGTTAAACATCTTTGCAAACTCGTACAATGATCTGATGATAGGTGAAAAACTCAAACAAAGATGAGACTTTTGCAGCCATTTTTGTAAACTAGAGCTTTAAGCCAAAATAAGCACAGCAACATACCATTCTTAGGGTCATTGTATTCTTGGGATCCAATTTATCAAATGTAATCCTTTGTAATACAGCAACATATCATTATGAGAGCCCTTTATATCTTAGCACCCAATTTACCTCCTGTTTCTGGTTCTGAATATGCCATCAAGTTTAGATTCTTTATAAGCAATACTTCCGCAGTCTGTTGCTGAAGTTACATAGATTGCCATTCAACCAGCATGGAAATAGTATACTATTTCTTTTATAATTTTTTATCCTACAGTTGCAAGATAATATCTATGAATATTGTAATTGAAATTACTGTATCAATTTGACATTTTTTTTTTTTCCCTTTCTAAACTGTATTTATATATTTATTTTTAAAGGTCAGGTATATTTAGTGAGAAGCTGATTCTTTCTTTCGGGAAGATGCCAATGTAGACCATCACTTGGGGATTTAAATTAGTACCTGCCTGTGTATTTGGTATAGCTGACTAGGGAAAATATCTTGTAGCAGTTTGATATTGGACTCGCTTGGAATTTCTTCAAGCTGGCAAACCAAATTGCAATTCTATAGACCGTTACGAGTCTTATTTGAACATTTCTTTATTTGTAAGCTTGTATGGGATGTTCATTTTCATTTTTTGCGTTGTAATAGTTTATTGGGAATGTTCACTACTCTCTGTTTTGAACAGTTGAAAATCAAAGGTTTCATTAAAAAGGAAGAGTGTAATTAAAATTTGGGGATTGGAGAGGCTAGTGAAATTCATTGACTCTATAAATTTTAGTGTTTTCTGAATTGAAGAGCATATTAATAGAAAAATTATGTAAATAGTCCCTGAATGATGGTGCAATTTTCGTTTTTACTTTGCCCTACCGCTCCCTCCGCTTATTACTTTTATTGCATTATGCTTTGTTATATATATATGTGTGTGTGTGGCAGGATCTTTTGACACTGGTGTCAAATTTCAAATTTGACATCTCATCTGAGAGTCGTTAGATAAAAAAAGATCAACGATGTCACATGCTTACAAATTAGAGTCGTTGATCTTTTTTGATCTAACGGCTCTCAGATGAGGTGTTAAATTTGAAAATTGACACTGGTGTCAAAGGATCATATGTATATATATAGGTCAGGATCATTTTATACCAGTGTAAGTTACACTCTGAGTCTTGACCATTAATCTCATTTATATCTAAGGGCTCTAATTTTTTAGTAATGTGAGCCATTGGATACAAGTAGATCAATCAAGATTGAGTGTAAGACTTCTAATTCTTACACTGGTATAAGAATATTCTGCTCCTATATATATATATATATATATATATATATATATATATATATATATATATATATATATATAATTTTATAAAAGTTATGTTGTAGGAAAAGTGATTGTGTAATGTTATAGAGATTCATTTTGCGTGTCTTGATTTTTATTTATTTTTTTTGTTTTAAAAAGTGTAGGTCCCATAAAATATTGTGTGTGTAAGAAACTTTATTGTGTCATGTTAAATGACAAAACAAAAACCCATATATATATATATATATATATATTGGTAATCATACTTTGTTATTTAAATCTTGCTATGCCAGTTCTTTCATTTTGTTCCAGGCAAAGCCGAATTGTATTCTCGTGGGCATGGTTTTTTGAGGACTTGGTTGAACTGTGTGTGGGTATGTTGAACAGACTGTAATAGTAAACCATAACCTCAAAGTGGGTGCATTCTAATATCTTATTATGTTTAATTGAGATGAGCTTGCTATGTATGATGTGGACCCCTTGTGTGATTTTATTTCTTAATGTAATCTAATTTTTCTTGAAAAAAATTGACTCTTTTTTTTAATGAAAAAACTTTTTTCTGAAGAAACACAAAAAATCTTTTAAAGGAAAAACTCTTCTAAAAAAATGTCATTAAAATAATGAAATAAGAGTGTATATATCATTGACTTTTAATGGAATAAAATTAGGATACGCTTTAATTTAATCAAGAATGAATATTTTTTTACTAATTACTTTAAAGAAGCCTCACGCATGTTTATTTTGTTACTAAAATGATCATTACAATTTACAAGGATACATCTATCATTATTTTTTAAAAATATTAAAATGATGATACATCTTCAACTCAATTTAGAGAAGCCCCGTGTATGTTTTGAAATGCACTGTAAACTATGACACCCGAATTAAAAAACAATAATGTCTAACACAAACGGTACCATGGGCGGATTGTGGACACAGAAATTACATCAAATCTATTAAAGAAATGCATATAAACCAATTCTTGCAGAGGAAGAATTCTGTCATGTCAAACAAAACGTTATGGAAAAACTGCCCTCTACATGATAATCTCATGAAAATATTAACATTTTATGATAGAAACAAGTGAAATATAATAAACATGGAACCATCTTTTGAAAAGCTAAACTAGCATGTCATTCTTTACAACTAGGTGCTATAGCCAGCAACGAGAACCACGATGTGGGACATCAAAATCGCCACTAAAAGCAAGAAAAAGAAATAAACAAAGAAAGATCCCACTACACATTCACAGCATAAACTACCTAAAAGACATTCAAACCTGGGTTAATGCTGTGCCAGTTTCTATCTTGTAAATCTCCAAGTTTGAAGTAGCCACAGCAGATACACTATAAATCTCAGGAGACCGAAACTCCTCACAGTCCATGGAGCCATTTTTGGTGAAAAAAGCAATAAGAGTATTCATCATCCTACTCACAGCTGACTGAAATTCTTTTTGGCTGTTAGCGGTGGTACTATTATTACTATTTTGAGCAAGATTATGCACAACTGAGCCAACTGGAGCCCCCTCAACATATGAACTACATGCTGTCAGTATGTCATAAGCTCGTGTTCGGAAATGCCCCGCAACCAAATCCTCAAAGTGCTGCAGAAGAAGGAAATTTTTAGATAAATAAGATTATGATTTAGACAAATTTTTAGGCTCCTACTGCATCCACATACATCAGTTTCAGGTGTTTTGAGTGTTTATGTGACCAGAAAACCACATAACCTAGATCCAACAATTAAGCTCGCAATACAGGGAATAACCTATGAATGAACAATGCTAAAAACCAACTCCAGTGAGAAAACAATCAAATAAGTTGGAGAGTGATAATTCATAAGTATTCTGCACTTTATATTTATTCATCAAAGTACCAAGCCTTAATATCCCAGAAGTCTCAAATAATAATTCATAAAAGTGTGAGCAATATGTGCTAAAAGAGTTACACTAAAAGCAAACCCAAAAGATCAAAATAATATCTCTGCATAAAGGAAGAAGCCTGGAGAACATAAATGGAACAGTTATACCATTGTTTAGAGAAACATAAAATTTTCTACCGCAAAGCAAAATTGCAAAGGTTTGAGTCTCCTACGTAGCCAATATGTGGAAAAATGCAGAAATCAAACAATCTCTTCAGTCAAGCAAAACATAACCTAGCTTATTTCCATTGTAGATCCAGATTTTGGACGACATAACTGAGTAATGTCATTATTAAATTTGATTTAATGGCCCTACACCAATGAAGCAACAGTATGATTCTCGAGCTGCAGTACCTATGTCCGGTATGGTTCCAGTGCCGGCAATGGCAGAAGACATGCAAATTCTTTCTTTTTTAAACCAAAATTTCACATAATTTTGGACAAAAAAACTCTGATGTGGCAATCATTCCCCAAACTTCGTACCTACCAAGCCCGTTTCAAATGACACTGTTTTTATTCCATACTTTGCATCCCTTTCCTCACTTCAGCCCCAATTCAGTCCACCCTGTGATGTTGACTGTGTCAGTGGCTTTTTTTGTCCACCTTATTCTTTGTCCAGCATTCCACCTACAAACCAAGCCTTCTACCATTGGACACCATGTGTACGCATTTTCACGTTGTTTCTATTCTGGCACAATTTCTAGTTATTTATCAATAATAAAGTTATCCGAGCTCAGGGTTTAGGAATACAGTTGACTCAATAACTAGGGATGTATTGAGCTCCTAAAATCTGTATCTAGCCCATTTAATGATTTTATAATGCTCTGCTCATCTATTGATTTTAAACATCCAGTCAAATTTTAATATTAGAAATTAATAATATATATTATATAACATGACATCTAAATCTTGAAACATAGAAATATTCATACCAGTCCAATTTATAGAGTTGAAATGAGAGAAAAAAGGGGCAAAGCCATCTAACACCTACCTATGAAATTCAGTCAGGAATCATAAAAATTATTGGAAAAATAAGATATGAAAAATGTTAAGACAAAACAATACGCAAAGAATGCAGAATCAGATATCTTCTAATGAACATACCTTTGGAGGTTTACGCAGTGTATACATCATTGTCTTCAAGGAATAAATGAATGTATTCTCATTGTACTCCTTAGATCTTCTTTGCCCCTCCGCACCAGTATAAGTTGATGAATATCCAGGCTCATTAAAAAAGGGCTTTTCATTCAGAATCAGAGCTTGAATAGAAACCAAGACTTGTAGCATGGTTGATTTTTCTGGAATCCAGTTTTCGCTATTCCTACCATGCCAAGTGCCCAAAAGACTGAGGCAGACTTTTCCACATTGATATAAATTTGGATTTAGCCTAAGGCCACCTGAGTGGTAGTGAACTTTCTACAGAAGATAATTCAAGTTACTATTATACACATAGCAAAAGACACACATGATAAACACATGGAACATTGATGATACATACTGGTGGACCAGCAGGGTAGGTAGATGGGAAGAGGCAATCAAAAAAGAAAAGACCATCATGGTATGGGGTTCCTTGAGGTCCAATGATAACAGCCCTTAAAAGCTCCATCCTAGATTCACAAACTCTCACAAAGATTGTTTCTGTAAAATTAATTTTGTGAGATACATATCGAAGGAAAGATGATTGAAAATGAAACCAAATTATCATACAGGTTGAATTTCATGTTCCATCGCATACAAAGGTTAAAAGTTGAGAGTAAGAAAATATGTTGGATGATGATTTACCTTTCTCCCAAAAAAGATTTTAAAGACGACAAGTGTTATTAGCAAAACTTTTGCAATTGTGAAAGCACTACAGAAGATTACAACTGGATAAAAGGCCATAACAGCAACATGCATTATCTTGTATATAAGGAATAATGAATTTATTTTTTCAAGAGAGAAATTTTACCTGGCAAATTTTCCTCCAAAATTTTCCATTCCTCCTGGATTTTTTTGGCCCAATTCTTAGGTCGCTGTAAGGAGCATTTAAAAAGAGCAAGATTCAATTAAATCAAATGCTAGGAAATATGTGTCGGCAGACGCAACTTAAAAAACTTTTTTCCAATATTTATCACCTGCGGCTCTGAAGCGCCCTCCTTATCATAGTAATGATCAGGATAAGAATCAACAGTATCAAATTGCTTAAATTGTCCAAATTTTTGCATCACTGTATCTTCAGTTACATCTACTTTTCCCTTAGAACTAGATTCTGCATGGGGAAAAGCAATAGCATGCTTGCATTCGCTAGAAGGTATGTCTTTCAACCAAGGCAGAGATGCCTCTACACCAGGAGGCAAATCCACACTGTCAAATTGATCCTGCATACTTGAATAATCATCTGCATAGACATCATCATTGTAATAAAAATCCGAGCCATAATCAGGATCTTCATCTTCATCATCATCAATCATATCATCATCATCATCCTGACATGAAATATCAGAATTTGAACCATTGGGATTGTTTGAATTCAGTGATCCTGAGGTAGAACTCTTGCAGAGATCAACACTACCAGATGATTCTCCCACAATCATGGAATTTTCATGATTATTGACCAAGCCATCCTGGCAAAAGAAGAAAAACAAATAAAAGTTAAAACCAGCATAAGGCTAAAGGTCATGTTAAGCACGTAGGTTCATCATCAAGCAATAAAATCAGGATAACATAATAGTTCGCACCCCCACCTTTTCCATTGTGATGTACCCCCTTTTCCCCCAATAAATTATTCCCTCTTTCAACTCAATTACATCAAAATAACCTATCCGTTGTATAATAGCATAATGTCCAGGATTGACGAGGAAGTGACTTTTGCTGCAATGCGCTGATTAGTGGAATAGTCCATCAAATTATATTTGTCACTTTCCAACTAAGCTTGAGTGGTTTAAGAACACTCCCCATTCCTAAGCTGTAGGAATGCATTATCATGAACACGATCAACAAACCAGCCACATTGTGGCACTGTTTAGAGACTACAGTCACCACATTTAAAGTTTGGGGGCATTGTAGGTATAATTCAGCTACAGGTAACAATCGATAAGCTATAAAGTCAACTCACACTAATTTTAAGGGGGGAGATCCCTTATCCATGAATTTAACATGTACTAACTAGTTATTCATATCCAAAATGAACTGGCATGTAACTGGCACTTGAATAAATGTCCAGCATCCAGTTCCACAGTTTTGATAGCAAATGGTAATATAATTAAAGCTTAGATAAATATTTCCAGGCCCCCAAATCAAATGCATTAGGAATTGTTTACTTTTAACAAACACGTTTTCAAAGTCAAGGTCTTTCTCTGGCTATTTCCAAAGGTGACTGCGGTGTCATAAAGCAAAAGTGGAAGTTTCAAGACATTTTAAGCATTTCTTAAATTCAACAGATAAGCATTGAAAGACCAATTAAAACCACTGAGACAGAAAAACTATTAGCATTGTTCTTACCCACAAATATAACTGTACAATCATTCATTGCAACGTTTCTACTGTTCGGTTGCACACTAAGCAGATATCAATATACCAGATGCCCAACAACATAACCCAAAACGTGAAAAGTAAACTAAAAGAATCAAATCAAGGGAAAAGGGGCAAAAAAATTAAAAATTAAAAAAAATCAAATACTTGAAAAAATTAAAAAATAAAACACATGAGTTCACGAAATTAGAACGATCAAGTATGAAGGTCAAATTCCAAAAGGGCACAAACAAAAACAACAGCACAAGAAGAAAAACTTATAAAGAAACAAACTTTACCCATAATCTAACCTAGAAAAGCACGAATGAGACAAACCCACAAAGGGATGATACTAAATTCCGAAACAAAACAAACCAGAATTGTAGAAGAAGAAAAAAAAAATCTTTTTGAGGACAAAATTGGTGAAAGGGATACCTGCTCCTGCTTTCGTTTCTTCATCCCAGAATTCTGGAGAGTCCCATGATGATCCATGAGAATCAAAGCCCCCAAACCCCCCACTACACAAGACAGTAGAGAGACGGAGTACCAGGTGGTGCAAACCAAGAGACACAGTCCTACACTTCCTAAAGAAGAAAATAAAACTACTATTATTATAACAATATTATTTATAACGCTTCAGCTTATCACTCTTATTACTTTTTTACTTAGACTTAATAGTTATGATGAACTTGCACTTATGATGCACTTGCATTTATGATGCACGGATACTCAAACAAACACAGATATGTTAATTTTAAAAAATGACATATTTTAATATGTTTGGGCATATTTTACTATTAAATAATATTTTTAATATATATAATATAATTTATATTTAATATATATAATAGTTCATAATAAATTATATTATCAGTTTAATATTTAAATTTCATAATATAAAAATAAAAAATAATAATTTTTGTGTCTTTTTAATTTTTCATGTCAAATTTCGTAACAGAAAAAATTGATTTATAAATGATTTTTTTTAATTCAAAAATAAAATTAAGACTAAAGAAAAAATGTGTCGAAGTTGATTGTGTGTCAAAAAATGTGTCGGAATTGACTGTGTGTCAAAAAAATGTGTTAAGAATTAATTACGTGTCCCAAAATATTGATCGCGTGCGTACCAAACACGCACAGTTAAAAAAAAATGCGAATTCGTGCTTTAGAGCTTATTAGTTAGTGTTTTATTAAAATTAACTGTTTTATTAAAATTAACTGTTGAAAAAAAAAATTAGCTATCATGAATTTTAAATTGACCTAATGATAACTAAAATAGTGACAAGTATAATAACTATTATAATATGAAAAAAAAATCTGCTTTTGTTTTTTTTTTTTAAATTCTCTATTATACTGACGTTAGGTCCTATGTGGGAGAATTTTTTTTCTCCAAAAACATTAAACTGATATAATATAGATATAATATTTTTAGATAATTATCTTTCTAAATGATATCATTTTGAATATAAAGATTAACAATAAGAAAAATTATTATAAACTTTAAATAAATTATAATACAAAAATATCTTGATTTTCGTTATAAAATAATTTCGTTTTGGATTCGATGTAAATAACTTATCTATATTGAGTGCAGAAAAAATAAACCTACATAATATAGGGATTTTATAAGAATTATGTTGTATGAAAAGTGATTGTGTAATATTATAGAGATTCATTTTGCGTGCCTTGGTTTTTTTTATTTTAAAAAGTGTGGACCCCACAAAATGTTGTGTGTGTAGGAAAATTATTTGTTTCATGTTAAAGGACAAACTAAAACCCCATAATATATAGGTTTTATTAGTTTCCTTTCACATAAGATAGTTATCTTATGTTGTAGAGAGAAAATAGGTGGGTCCCACCATTATAAGAAAAAAGAAAAAGAAGAAAAAGATGGGGTACGAAAATCGAAGTGAGAGAACATGAGAGAAGATATACTATGTAAAAGGAGAATAATATTTCTCTAATATATATATATATTTATAATAAAAGTTCCTTTTTATATAGGTTTATAATGAGGATTCATTTTTTTCTTCTGTCAACGTAAAAAATTATCAACATTGAGCATAAAACAATATTATTTTAGGGTAAAAATTAAGATAATTTTATAATTATAATTTATTCAAAATTATAATAAATTTTTTTTATTATAATTTTTTAACTCAAAATAATATTATTTCAAGAGTGAACACAGATAACTTTGAAATGTTAAAGTCTTATAATAATTATTTAAAAGTTTACCTGATATGTCATAAATGATCAATAAAATACTTCACAAATACTATGATTCAGGGAAAACAAAAAAGGTACAAAAAAAGATAATGATCCAGCGTTTGTAATGTGACTGTCAGTTTATGAGAAATTGCCACCTAGGCAATGAGAGAGAAAATTTGCAGTTCGCACCTTATCCAGTTATTATATTCTAATGCATGGTTCATTACTTCAATGTACTCGGAAGTCATCTGATTGGTTTATGCCGAGTTTTTATCCAAGCGATAAAGATCAAGAAGGGTATGCACACTCTCTTATAGTGAGTGTCGATACAGTGGATTGCTGCTGTGGACTGTTTGGAGGTATCTTAAAAACGAAGGACATTAGTAATTGACTTTTTGTTGTCTAGCGATATTTCTTATTCGATTAAGTCATTAATTAAAGCTTGAAAGAATGAATCCTGGACCTGGCCCTACCTTTGACGTACAACACAAGGACTGTTTTTTATTTTGTAAATTGCATTTATTTGACCTACTGTCATTTCTGAATCATAATATTTTCTAATTTTAATAATAATTGCACATAAATATACATATTATTTTATATTCATACAATTTTTATTATTTAATTATAGTTAATAATTTTATGTATAGAGTATAGTTAATATTATTTATATTTTATAAACACTTGCATTCTAATTATGCCGTTTCAACACAATAAGATGTAACTCGGTATCACTTATTTTTCTTATCAATTCATTTTATATAAATTATTTATGTGACAATATTTAGGGAATTTCTTTTTTAATATTTTATGAAAATTATTTTTTCATGTTATGACCATTCGATTTGTATGCAAAATTTTCTTTTTTCCTAATAAGTATGAGGCCCACCATTAATTAAATCACAACATAAAAAATAATTCTCATATGAGAAAATTAAAGTCCTAATATTTATTAGTTTTCATGCATTAGGTTTTCCCTCCAATAATATTTTCTTACTCAAATATGATTGATGTTAGATATAATATAATTTTTTCATATAAATTTTAAATTATAAATTTTATAATAGTTATTTTATTTAGGATATTCAAATCTTTTCTTATTTTTAATGATTTAATTTTGGACTTATCTCATGGGCCCACAGCTCCTAAAAGTATTACTAAAAATAAGTGACATGCAAAAGAGATAATAATAGATTAATAGGATTCTGTATCCAATGCCTAAGGTATAGGTGATAAAATTATCATGTCCCCCAACAATCTTTCTCTATTAGGATTATGCATCTATAGGTAACCTATTAATCAATTCAAATTAAAATAAAATTTAATCTTGTTATATCAATAAGGTAGCCAGCCATCCCTAGGCCTATTGAGACAAGTAGCCCACGCCTATGTAGGTTCAAGCCCATGTGATTATATCACATGTTTTACTCATTCGTACTTGATCTTGTTACAAAAGATCCTTATTATATAATTGCTTTATCATCGATCATTTAACATAATTTTAAAAAAATTTCTACGCACACAATATTTTGTGGAGCCCACAGCAAAAAAGAAAGAAAAAAAACTCCGACACACAAAATGAATCTTTTCAATATAACACAATCACTTTTCCTACCACATAACTCTTATAAAACTCAAATACAATATGAGTTTATCATCTCTCATTCAACATGACCTTATGAAATTTCCTACACACAACATCTTGTGGGGCCCACAGCAAAAAAAAAAAAAACTCCGGCACACAAAATGAATCTCTATAACATAATACAATCACTTTTCCTACAATATAACTCTTATAAAACCTATACAATATAGGCCCAAAATCATTTGTTGTAAAGTCCCATATGCACTCGATATGTTATTCCTTATGATTTTAGCCACAGTAAGCAAAATCCTAGGCATTCTCAGTTAAACTATACCACACATCATAGAAAAAAGTTTCTCAAACCAATTGGCTAACCAAATGTTGAGATCTAACACCCAAGAAATAAATAACACTGATCACGAAATCATTGAAAGACATTTCAATTATTATTGGGTTTATCATCTATAATTTAACATGATCAGAAAAAATTTCCACACTCACAATATTTTGTGGGGCCCGCAACAAAAATAAAAAATAAAAAATTCCGGCACACAAAACAAATCTCTATAACATAACACATATATTTTTCCTACAACATAACTCTTATAAAACCTATTATTCTTTAGGTAAGTGATAAAACTACTTATCTCATCTTCCAACAATCCTATTCCTATTATGATTCTACATCCACAAGTAACCCAATTTATAAATAAAAGGTTAAATCTCTTACAATATTTCTTCCACGGACTCTCATAACTCATAAACATACTAATCCAAGATACAAATACATTGGGTTAGACATCCTCAATTCATTGGATCCATCAGATTTATATTTAATAAATATCTAATTCGAAAAATTATATTTTATTAAAATCACGTATCTAGTTATGATATATCTAGAATTTTTATTTATCTAGGATTTTTATTATGCTTAAGTTATAAATATCCTTTATTTGTTTTTGGGAAAAATGTTTCTGCTTACTGTAGATAAGTTATCTATATTTATTCTCAAAATTACGTCGTTTTGGTTAGGGATGTGCATGGGTCGAACCAAACCGGATTGGTTTAAATGGTTCGGTTCGAAAGTGGTTCGGTTCGAAACCGGTTCGGGTCGACCCTCTTTTGAAAAGAAAAAAAAATAAAAATTTAAAAAACAAAGTTATAAAAATCAATTTGATTCAGTTTAAAAATGGTTCGGTTCGGTTCGGAAACGATTCGGTTCTTAAACCGGTTCGGTTCATGAACTGGTTCTTCAAAAACCGGATCGGTTCATAAACCGATTTTTTAAAAATCGGTTATTTTAAGAGGCGGTTCGGTTCGGTTCACTTTTTTGGTTATTTTGCACATCCCTAGTTTTGGTATTGAAATCTTAAAAAATTATAAATATAAAGAATATTATAATCCCAAAATAAATTAAAATTACAAAAAATCATAATTTTCATTCCAAAATGACGTCGTATTAGACTTACTGCAGAAAAAATGAACCCTTTGTTTTTATGTATTTCAAACTTATAAAATCGTATGAACACTAAATATGTACTGCTTTATAAAATATTAGAAGATGGAGAAGATATAAATAAATAAATATTCTATTTATATTACATTCTGCATATTTTTGAACATGTCATCCGAGGTTATAAATTTACAAATCTTGACCATTATCTTAAAATAGAAAGAAATATTAAAAAAAAACTAAAAAAATTATAATTAAATATAAAGGAATAAATAAAAAATAATGACAATTAATATGAAATCATTGGAAAAATTATTTGGAAGTTGTATTTTTGAAACATAAGAGTTTTACGTAACTCATTACTGATAATCAATTATGATGGGAGTGCCATAAGTTTACACACCCAAAATTAGTTGGACGCAACAGTAATTAAAGCCATTTAGGGGATGTCAGATGCTTGATTGCTAAAAGTATTACTTGGTAGATAATCTAAATATATTGATTAATGCCCGGGCTCAAATCTTTGCCTTACATCCTACTCTCCTATCATTTTGAAATGGTTACACCCTTTCTATTAAGAATTATAGAGTTAGCAAAACGTGTTGAATTTAACGGATTAATTTATGGGAAAAGTGTGTCTCCTTTAAAAGGAAACACACTTAGGTCATTTTAGGAGAGATGTAGACACAAAGATGTGTGGGTCCCATTGAAAAATAAAAAATAAAATAAATAAAAATGCGGGTCCCACTTATTTGTGTCTACCTCTCTTCTAAAATGACCTAAGTGTGTGTCATTTTAAAGAACACGCATTTTTCCCTTAATTTATTTAGCAATCTCTATAATAGAATGGCCGTGTATATTTTAATGTGTCAACCCTGTCAACCCAACTCAATTCGTCTTGCTATATAAGTTGGGGACAAGGCGGGGCAAGTCATTTTCTTCTTCTTTTGTCTTTTTAAAATAAAATATTTGAATGACAGAGATTAGAAATAAAAAAAATTAGCATTAAGTATGCTAATTTTCTTAATATTTTTATTTTTAGGCATAAATTGGTATTCCCAACCCACTTATCAATAAGTAAACCCAATTAACCTATTTTGCTAACTCAATCAATGCCTTTGATGTTAGTGTCCCTATCATCATGTTGAAAACAAAACCTAAAATCCATCCATTCATCATCACCTTAAATAGATTGAACGAAGCAAGAAGCCAGTAAGGATTAATGCAATGTTGAAGACTCCACAACTGTATCACAATTTAGTTCGAGAACTTCAAACAGATGTCTCATATAGAGAAGCCCATGCTTTGACCACTGAACGAAATAATTTTTTAAATTGTTGAATTCAGTTTTACCAACATTTATTGAAATACTTTCAGCTGCAAATATGAGTTAATCAAATTAATTTTGCTTGTTTGGACTGAAAAAAGTAGTATTCATACTCATTGCAACGTGCTTCCTGCAGAGCATAAACCATTTTGCAATTTCACTAAGCATACAAAGAGTGATAACTAAAACAAGAGAGGAAAAGGCTGTCTTCAATACATAAACAACATGACTCATACATATTTTTTTTAAAAGACAAACAAAAACAAAATTTGAACACTCAAATAACATGAATCATACATGGGAAGCTTCAGAAGAGTATTAGGATTCTATTATATAACAAATAATTCAAGAAGCTTCTCGTTGCCTTCAGGTTTCATTTATTAAAGAAACTAATTCTTCACGAAATGTTGGAATTTTGTCTGCCTCAACAGCCATGACTAATCCCATTGACCTGTAATTCCTCAGCTGTAACAAGCAGAAACATGAATATATAGTTCAGAATCATTGATGAAAGAGATTGCTATCCACTTACTACAGAATCAAATTTAAGCAAGAAGCCATAACTGAAAGAAATTTCAGATCTATTGTGTAGCGGGTACAATAAGAAAACAGGAAGAAGAAGGAGAAGAGAGCAAGAGCAGACTGGTGAAGAACAGGGAAGAACAAGGAGAGAGTTTTTGGAACTTTTCTGATACCCATTACTTCACACACTTGGGATTTATATATCCCACGAGTTTGTTACAACTGAAAATGCAATGACGACAAAAGCACTTGACAATTAAAAAGGAAATTGGAAATTGCAATAACTACAAAGGGGATTGTTTAGTTTAATCTTCTGAATTGTTGTTCCATAATCCCTTTAGAGTTGGTAGTCCACTAAATACAGCATGTGGATTTTGGGCTGCAACACTTATCATCTTAAATTTATTAAAAAATTGTCTGCCTTCCGCATCGATAATTTTAAATTTTGAAGTCTCAAGTGTAATATACATCCTAGCATATTAAAAAAAAGTAAGCAAATTAAAGTTTAAAGCTTGCTAGGAATATCCTATGTCTGTGACGTGAACGGAATGTCTACATGACACCTTGGTAATTAGTGTTAGATTATAATTTTACATATGGAAATTATCAGCATAACCATAATCAAGAGGACATATGCCCCAACTCCTATAACATGTACATTCATAGCATGACAGACAATACTTCAGGAAACATGGTTTTTTTCCTTACAAATAACCTCAAATTTTATATGATATACAGTAATAAATTTCTCCAAATTTATTTTCAGATAATGTTTGCTTACCGGACAAAAATGAGCAACACACGCAAAAGAAAATCTAGAGTTTTAAACACAGTGCACAAATGAGATGTCTTAGATGGCTTACATACCACCACAGAAAGTTAAGCGACAATTTATCGAGTCTAATGTCCTAAATGCCAAGATAATAGAATGAGTTTGCTTATATATCAGGATAAAAGCGTCCTAGGTCTACCGTATGCAGTAGCATAACCTCCATTGCAAACATGGTTAAAACATCTTGAAATTCTTACTACAAAAAAGGACAGGTTTGCAATCAAAAGATAGAAACTTAAAGATTGAGAAATCCATAACAACTTGTGAGAGATCACCAAATTGTGGAGAATGAGAAATATATACATCCTAATCCTGATGTTATTATTTTGTGGTAGTGGAGAAGGAAAGAGAAAACCAATCATATCTCGTGGTACTGAAAATAAAATTCTATTTGATATGAAATTTCTTATTGTTTTGGCTTTTAAATCAAGGCAATCACATTTTAGATGATGCATAATAACCCATTCCCTTAACAACCAAGCTTGTCAAAGGTCCTCAGAACAACCAAAGAAAAACATTAGGCAAGAAACAAACTTTAGCTACAACGAGCTATCCAATATCTTTGTCAATCTGTAAAAGGACCCGGCACCTCACCCTGAAGAAAACCATTTGCTAACCCACAATGAACAAAAAAAAATGGATGGGGAGAAACTTCTGATTAAAATTTTGGCCACTGCATTCCATTTGTATAAACACCACAATCCCACAAAAAGACCACATGGCCAAGATTGTTTATATTTCTGCTACAGAGGTAGCACTATGTTTTTTAAGTTACATTCAGAAATTGACCCATAACAAGGGACTTTAAGCAAGTTAATAAAAGCATCACAATAATGGTCTATTAAAACTTGCCTCGTGAGATGTAAGCTTCTGAGTTTGCAACGGAAAACAGAATGACCAAGAGCTTAACTGGAAAATATTTTGGAAAATAATCAGTAACCAGAGAGAAAATAATTCAAAATGATACCAAAAACACATCAATACCTTGTGAAAAATTTCATCCTCAGGTTTTATATACATTATCGCCGCATCACTTTCATTGCCGAGTTTTCTTTTCTGTTGTACATTCTTGTGCTATATTTTCACATCCCCATGAAAGAAGTAAAACGTCACAAAACAATGAAAGTGGAGAGGACAAAAGTGAAGTTAACCATAAAAGCTAGAAAGATGAACAAGTGGACAATACATTGAAGGGAGATACTACGGAAGCATAATACCTCGTAAATTTTGCTAAGTATTATATAATGCTTAAACTGGAAGGAATTCTGGAGGTCCTCTGTTGGCTGTTAAATGTGAAACACAACAATATAAGTTCTAAAAAGAAACTCCAGCAATCAAATAGAAACACATTTTAACACCCTCGCCCATCTGATACTACTAACATCTAACCTCATCTTCGGTGGCCCATGACACTTCATCAAAAAGGGCATCATAAAGATGTGGCAAAAGCTGGGGAGGGAGGTTCACCACACGCTGTGATACCAGGAGACCTACATTATGGGCTTGTTCCCCCAAAAGTAATTTTAATTGATCAGCAACACCCTTCTCTTGGCATGCTTTAAGGAGGAAAAAGTCCTTGAGTGTCATAATACATCTTTGCTCCTGGCAAAGTATTACTCAATGTTTTACAAATGTTGAGATGCTAAGCCAGTCATTAACCAAATTTGCTCATTGCCAACAGAGAATGAACTGAAGACACTAACTAAAGTGAAAAAATGAAAATTGAACTAAGAATGAATTGATTAAGGTTTGATTTTCAAACCAAATTTAATATACAATTCTAATTCCATTCTTAATTATCAAAATACATGCATGATACTATTTTGGTGAGGGGAGCTTCCCATAAAAAATTGCAAACTAGTAAAAACTGGATATGGGGTCTAAGTTATACAACATAACAACTAAACACATTTTTTCGAAAGGAAAATCATTAAAAGGTAGTAAAGCAGGACACACCATGCAAGAAAAAGAAAAAGAAGTATATCTTATGTCAAGTGACCAAACGGTAAAGGCAATGATTTTATATACTAGTAGAGTACTAAAAACTATTGGTAATATGTTTTATCTTTATGTAACATGTTAGTCTTCTGTATTGTCGTAGCTAGTTAGCTACCAAGTTAGTTATTGCCCATGTGCTTTCTGTTATACTGAACATATTCAATTTAGGTTAGTTAGATCTGAAACTTGTTAGCTAAGCTTTGTAATTCCTCTATAAACAATGTTCACAGTTAACTTTTCTCTCTCTTTCTCCCTTCCTCTTGCATTTTCTCTTCAGTTCGTTAAATACATAACTACACTCAGGGTCACCAAAAAAAATAAATAATAATAATAATTTGAGGCGACCATCTCCGGCAAAAATCATAGATAACAGAATGTGAGTTATTACCCTATATCTCCATAAATTAAGTGCAGTAACAACAGCGAAAAGTCCTTCATCCTCGTCATCCTCTATCTTGACAACAGTCCCCACGGTGGTCTGTCCCAAAATCAAGTCTACAAAGTCACTCAAATCCCATTCTTGATCATCGAGGTAAGTTTGAAGCAAGGTCTTCACTCCATGAAAATCATCAGGTTTAGGATCAAAAAAGGAAAAATCTGCCTGGACAACTCCCTTAAACCAACAAAAACCTCATTTCAATTCAATTTCACTTGTTCAAAGATAAAGTCTTGAATTTCAAAAAAATTAATAATACAAAATTAATAATACAAAATGAATCATCAGAAATTATAGCATGCGAAGAAATCTCACATTAAACTCCTCATCAGATGACTCTGGCCTTTCTGGTTGCTCTTCCAAAGGGCGCTTCATAAATCCATTACCTAGTAAGTGGGTCAGAGATAGGCACTTCAAAACATTGATTTACATGCTTGATTAAGATTAAAATATAAATAAAAAAAAAATAAAAAAAGTCTTACTAGGAGAGCTAGGGGTGGGTTTTTGAATAAATTCGGAATCTGGTATTGGAAGCTTGTTCATAGAAAAAGAGGCTATGCGAGCAAGAGCACGAGCAAAAGGGGAGAATGTAATAGGCAAAGATTTGAGTCGTTGGCAATGCCTTCTTGGCCTTCGAGGCATTTTCGTACTGCAACTATACAAATTTCATTAAAACTATTATATTAAGAAGAAAACAAAATAACACAAACTCAAAATAAGATTATGTATTTCAAATTTCAAGAATGCATTTAGTTCGAGTAACGGCATAGTACATACCGGAAAGAGCAACGTCGGAACAGAGAATGAATAGCAAAAGAGCTCCACAAACAACAAGTTATTATAGGGTTGCGTAGGTGGGTTGAATACTCGGGTCATCGGGTTTAAAATATTCGACCCGTTATCTAAATTAAATTATATCGGATTTATATATGTAACCGCCTAATGAGGTGACATTACCCTCTTCTTGTTGAGTTGAACCTTTAAGCCTTTAAGCAATGGACTTTCAAAACTTTGGACCCAATCCGCGGTCCAATCCAAAACAACTTCTATATTATTGTTATCAATGATCCTTCTCACATAATGACTTTTTCAATGTCCTTATTGGCTAATAAGTTATACATGCATTTGTTTGAGGGTTATAAGTTTATCCTGCTATAGGAAAAATTTACAACTCTCCTTCATGCTAATGAAATCGTGGGACCCACCAAATTAAAAAAAAAGTGAAAGGACGTTTTTTTTTTTTTTTTATTTTATATAAACGAAAGGATGCTTTTTTAATTTATGTAGGACGAGATGAGTTTATCCTATTCCCCTTTGTTTAAAGCAACCGGTAGCATTAAAACCAATATGCAATCTCTATTTCACATATTACTTGTCTTCACTACATGTATCTAGCTCGATATAAAAGCATATCTATATATGCTTTAGGCTAACGGAGTTCCTTTAAAAAAAAAAAAAAAAAAACTAAAACGAAATCTTTAATTAATTATTAACTAGCATTGTATAAATCCTCCTTTCAATACCATAATGTGGTTTAACATCCCTGTGACTTAAAAAAAATTTATTGTACCTCATCTCTATTGGGTATAATTTATAACTATTGGGTAGAGCTGTCAAAACGGGACAATCCGGCTCATTCAGCTCTAGCCCATGTGAGTTAGGGCCAAAAAGCCCATAAGACCAAAAGCTCACAATAATATAGGCCCATGTGGACTAAAAGTTCTATGGGTTAGGACCAACCCGTGGACCTTCCGAAAAGCTCTATATAATTTGTTGACGATCTTATTGCAGGCTAAAAGATGCAAATCATGGTTTCTTATAAAAAAAACAAGGAGAGAGTATCAAATCAGAATTTTCATAGTATTGAGTGCAGAAAGTTAATCAAAAATGTCACTCTCATTCTTGCTTTTAAAAAATCAAAAGAAAAGAAAGAAAAACGGTTAGATGTTGGAGCATACAAAAAGATAGTGTAGAGTTGACTTGAACAAAATTGAGTGCCATCCTAATATTTATGTGAAAGTGGGACGAACATTAATAATGAAAAAGATAGGAATCTAGCAATGAAGCATGAATTTTCTCAACCTTTGGTTTTGCAAGTACTCTAGACGTGTTTAAGTTATATGCAGCATATAGGTAGTGGTCTTTTCTTTGGTGGATACATGTAGGTAGTGGTCTTAGAAATTATTTACGCAATTTTTTTTTATATATTTAATAAAAAAATACAAATTTTAAGATATTATCTACATGTGATTTAAATGATAAGTAACTAGGCTGTTTATATGAAGCATTCAAACTTAGCAAGAATCAGAACCCCTAATCCTGGCAATCAATAAGGTACCTAATTCACATAATTAGCAGTTAAGAACAACAACAACAATAACATCATCTTTATCCAAATTAATTGGGGTCGGTGGTAGATGAACCTACATGAAAGATGGAAAACGGTTGAAAAATAAAAATAACTAAAAAATAATAATAATAATATATATGTATATATAAATAAATAAAAGTAAAAAAGAAAGGGACAAGAAGAAGTGGGGAAAAGGATTAAAAGAGACCATCTGGAACATAGGAGTAACAACAGATCTAACCCTCCACCGTACTTATAGTTTTTCTCAAAACAAAAATTCTTTTCTACAAATTCATCAGAGCTCAACATGTTTCCAAATTGTCAGCATAATGCTCATGAAGCCACCCAACAACATGTTTTCATTCAACCATGTCAAATATAAGGCATTTCATCATACAACTTGTGGACAACCAGAACAAACACTAAATTAAAGAAGCAATTAATTATACGCAATTGTTTTTCAACCAGTTTTTTCCCATTGCGACATGCAACACACCTCAGAAAGAAGCTTAACCCACCCCCAAAAATCAACAACAAATGCATACACACAGAAGAAAACCCAACTAACCTCTTCGGCTGTGATAATTGCTTTGATATGCTGAAAATCACAATCAGAGAAACAAATTAAAAACAACACAAAAAACACAAAATTAGAAAACAAAATGTGAAAAATAAAAAATTCCAAGGACCTCCAAGTTAATAACAGTGGCCTTCTCACGACCCAGAATGGTAGAGTGGTAAGAAAGCAAGGGATCAAGAATTCTTAGATCACGAGCGTGAATCTGAACCCAATGCAAGATTGCATACTTATCAACTGAAGTGCTATTTACTTTTATAAGAAAGATTGCTAATGGATATAATTTATAAGTTACGAGCAATATTATTTAATTCGGCCCGGTTCATTCGGTTAAGGTACTGGGTCACTACGGTTATTGGTTCAATAGTGAGTCACTGGTTCAATTGCATGAACCGGTGATTATATTTAAATCTATAATTTTTCATCAAAAAAAATCTATAATTTATATTAAAAAAATTTATAAACATACTCAAATAGTTAAAAAATAATATAAATTTTAAATATTTTAATATAAAAGTAATAAATTATACATTATTATCCAATAAAGGATCAAACAAACATATAATGTTTGTGATATTGGGGTTTCAGGTTCAGCAAACGATATCTCTAACTATAAATCAAATCAATTTTTTTTGC
This sequence comes from Gastrolobium villosum, assembly GCA_032173675.1. NCBI lineage: Eukaryota > Viridiplantae > Streptophyta > Magnoliopsida > Fabales > Fabaceae > Gastrolobium > Gastrolobium villosum. The sequence continues at coordinate 24,640 of JAVKPL010001394.1, read as the reverse complement.
ATAGTGCATAACTGATATAATATTAGTATTGTAGATACATAACTTATGTAGTTAATAAGACGGTCAAACAGATCACAAAAATATGTTAATTATGATATTTTTTTAAACCCGGGTCGGGTCATTGGTTAACCAGCCGGGTCACCGATTTTCACCAAAACTGATCGGATCACACTGGATCTGATACTTGATCGGTTCAATGTAATAACCGAACCAATCAGATGACCGATTCACCGAATTCCGAATCGACCCGAACGGTCTAATTCGGTTTTAACAACATTGGTTATAATGATGACTCTTGCTGGGAGGCGGAGAAAGTCAATAGCAAATCGCAGTGTGCGCCTTTTAAGTTTATTTATTTATTTATTTTAATTAATAGTTTGGACTTAAGTCTAATTATATTTTTCGTATAAATTGAGTATGGAAGTGAAGTGGGACGAGAGCGAATATAGTTCAACATTGCTTGACGTAGATACGTGTCTCCGCTTTTCTTCCCTCATTTCTTTTCTGATTTGCAACTGTTGTAAGTGTGATTGTGCAGCCCGAAAAATGTTAGTTGCAGTTGCAGATCATGAATACAGTTCTGGCAAAAGAAATGTTTACTTCCAATTTGTTGTGAAAGAATTGTTCCATTGTTGAACTCAGTTTTCCTCCACCAGTTTAAGTCGAATTCAATGTGCCATCATATATGCCATAGTAATTTGAATTTTTTTTTATTTGTTTCCTGCATTCTGTTAGCACAAAACCTTTTTACTATTGAATTCCATTAATTATCTGACAATTAAAGGCATGTAACCAATTACTCTTCATCACTGAAAGACAATGACAATTTTTTATTGGGGGGTGTCCTGAAACATACATTTGTCAAGTTTGTGAAGCAATGACAAAATAAGAAGAGTTACATTTCCAATATGAGAAATCTACGTTGAAAACTACAATTCAAAACCTTTATCCAAAAGCTTTACTTTCAGAATTTGAAGATTACCACAAAGCAAGGGAGGACAGCTCTCGGATTCAAAACATAAAGTTCTTCAATATCCGTTTTGACAAAAGAATCAAACTCTGAATCAGTCATTCCTTGAATCTCAAGTAAAGGATTATGGACTCGCCCAGCTATTACTCTGCACACTATAACAGATTCTCTCAGGACAGGTTTATGGGAAGAGTCAATGGCTTTTCCAGTTATAGAAGCGGTAAAAGCCCCAACTGCACCGTGTAGTTCTTTGTTGGTGGAGAAACCATTCCTCAAAATTTGACATACACGACATTGGTCTAAAGTACAAAGGCTAGAAGAGCCATTTATACCAAGGGAGCATGCAACAGTTGTACCATGAAACCTCAACAACTCATTTCCATCAACCAAGCATCGAGGGTGCTTATCTTGTTTCCTTTCAACATTAATATTCTTAACCATTTCTCTGCATTCCTCAAAGCATGCAAATGTTTCTTGCGTGTTCTGAACCTTCATGACACATTCAATTTGTGCTGCCTTGCTTTCAGAATTAATGACATAGCTACCTTGGCATATTTTTTCGATAATCTGCCATGATGAATCTTCTTTGTTAAGTCCGATGACTGCAAAATTGTACATGTTGAAGTTTCATATGAAACCATACTGTATTATCCGTGCGACGTACGGAAAAAAATCAATTTATTTGTCTAGTAAAAAAGTACCAAAATTTAGAATGAATATTATGATATATTTTTTAGGCGTTTGATTTTTTCATATTGCATGAGAATTTAATTCTGATATTGTGACTCAACTAGTGGTGGGCCCCACATTTATTAAAAAATGAAAAAGAAAAGAAAAGTTTTGCACACAAATCGAAGAGTCACAAACATGAGAATTCAATTCTCATGTAACATGAGAAAATGTTTTTCCTATTTTTTATTACATAAACATGTAATTGCATGATGTAGGAACAAACAAAAAAAACTCAATGTCTTTCTTCATTATCAAATTAAATAACATTACGATGTGCACTATAAAACATATTCACATATTCGGATAACAAAACATATTATTAACACGACGATGATAAAAAAAAAATTAATAAAGACTTAATTAAAATTTAAAATATGCAAGTGATTTGCAACTTAATAGCATATATTGTAATAAAAAGAAAGTCGATACTATAATAGGAAATGGCCACTTAGTTTTTTTTTTTTTCAAGTACAGTGTACTATAGCAGTTTTTAAAACTAATTTAAACAACAACAAAAAAGCATTTGATTTTTTTAATTTAAAAAAGAGAGAGTCAAAAGCCCTGGTTTGAAATGAATTTAAAGCGTGCTTTGACTAGATTATTTTAAAGGACATAAATTTTTTTTTTCAAAAGTTCTTTTCGAAAAAATTTCAAGTCAAAGTCAAACTTTGACTATTTTTTTTGAAAAAAACCTAATTGTTTTGGCAAAACTTTTATTTAAAAGATATTTTGAATACAATAATGAAAAATAAATTAATGTAATTAAAATATATTCTATTAAAGTTTTGTCATTACTGGAAACTACATTAACGAGTTGTTTCTCTTATTTTTAATTACTTCACCAAAAAAAAAACTAAAAAAATGTTTTGAGTTTTCAATTATTTGAAGACAATAAACATAAAATTGCTTTTAAGTTTCATAGGATAAAAAATTATGGCAAACAGATATCATTTTTTGTAAAACATTATTTTTATGAACAATTCCAAACATGAATTTCGTTTATGTTTATTAAAAGGAAAAAATGTTTATCCTTTTAAATGACACTACTTGTGTCATTTCATTCTAACAAAGAAATGGGATCTACACTTTTTATTTTTTCTGTCCACTTTCTTTCTTCCATAATCTATCTCTTTTTTTTTCCACTTAAAATGACACATATATCCATTTAAATAACACACTTTTCGACCCATTCAGACACAAGGACTGACCAAAATAAAAAAAGAGGCATGATATCAGGTTTGCTTATGTGAAATGCTATTTTCTCTTTGTGCCGATGTAGTTAGAATATTTAGAGTCAATTTGATAAGGACATGAAAACCAGGTATACGAAAAGAAATAAAAAAGAAAAATCTAAAGCAGAATATATTAATTGACTCAAAAACTAGAAGCATCTCAAAAAACATGAAGTGTCATGTTCAAGACTCCTCGACACCCAATAAGTTCCGATATCTATAATATTTATAATTTTATTACATATTATGAAAAAATTGATGAATATTTTATCAAACTAATATAATAAAAATTAAAAATAGATATCGAATAAATCTCACTGAGGTGTATCAGAGACTTTTAATTGGAAAATACAACATTAAATATTTACATCTAATGTTTTTTTGCAAAATTGATGGGTATTATGAGTGTAGTTTCATTTTTTTTGTTAAATTAATGAATATTAAATATAATATATACAACATAAATTAAAAATATTATTTAATATCAAAATATGTTGTCACGTGTCAAAAAAAAAATTTAAAAGGGTTTTCATTTTATTCTTTAATATAACACAACAAATTTTCCTACACACACAACATTTTGTGGGGCCCACACATTTAAAAAAAAAACAAATATGACATGCAAAACGAATCTCTATAATATTACACAATCACTTTACCTACGACATAATAAACATAAAACTTTTTTTAATTACATGCTATGATATCATGTTTTATGTGGGTGTCGGTGCATGCTACTTCAATTATAAAAAGTACTGATCCTTACCTGAATGCCCAGAGATATCGCGTTGTTCAACAGTGTCAAGAGATTTTAATTTCTCACCACGTTCTTGATGACAATTTAATGTTGGAGGACCATTACAATCTTTCTGCACTAAAACTCTTGGCTTTAAGAAGATATAACATTCATCACAATCAACATAATGTGTTTCCCTTGAAGATATAGCTCGCTTCGTTGATCTCTGATGATGACCTTCTACCCCTTCGCCATCTTCACTGCTGAGAGGATAAGGACAACATACACACATTTTAATGTCACCGCTTGAACTATCAAGGACAATTTCATGGGTAACAGGGTTAAGAATGGCATTGCGTGCTTGGGATTTTGATCTATCAATCTTGCCTTGCTTATTAATACTTCTATGGTGCCCACTTGCCATAGGATCATGAACATCATTTGAATGTGGTTTGCAATGAATTGATTTCTTCAAAGAATGCCAAATCTCTGACATTCTCTTCAAATATGTTTTCTTTGTGATATGAAAGATTCATCCTTCACAAGGCTTAAATGTACATTGTATCTCTAGGCAACCAACCAATCAAGGAAACCCAATTATTATTTTTGAATTAGGTTAAGATTCTTTATTTGCGAAATTGTTTTCTTTATCGGATCATTCATAATTTGCAGGATAATCATGGGAGTAAATTTTGTCAACGAACCTGATATTGCCACATCGAGCTTTTTACTGAAAAATAAAAATCTCAAACTCCTCATTTATTTATTACTTAAACCGAAAATATTTCCTTTTTACTTGAACTTATTTCCTATTATTTGTTTTAATTGTCCTCTAAAAAAATTATTAATTATTATAGATAGTTAAAGATATAATCATACACCAAACAAACACCCTTAATACAAATTGTAAGGAGAATAAGACCTTAACCAGAGGTATCAAGTTTGAGATCTAAAAATGAAAAAAAAAATATAATAATTGAGAGAACTGCTCCCTTTAATAGGGTCTGTGCTCAATCGGATATAATTTGGAGGATAAACCGGTTAGGAAACTAAAAAAATATAATTATATTCATACAGAAAACGAATAAATACATGGCAGATATTTTAAGATTTAAATCTCACGTTTTGGGCACAAGTTTAAAGTCATATTAAATTAGTGGCTCGAAATGTAGGAATTTTTATTACCTATTATTATAATAAGATTTCATTGTAATAAAATATTATTTATATTATAAAGTACGCCTTTAAATATTATGTAAAGGAAATAATGTCATGGCAAAAGAAATAATATAGTATTCATTATGTATTTCATTTCCTGAATCTAAGGAAATGCATTAAAAAATTAAATATTTTATAATTTTATAAACTAGCTAATAATTTTAATAATTATTATCTTCAGATATACATATTTTTAATTTGAATATATTTATTGATACGAATAATGATATTAAATTAAAAAATCTAAAATAAGATAAAATAAAAAAGATGGGAAATTCATTACTTTTTAAGATTTTATAAAATAAAATAAAAAGGTCGAGGGACAAAACATAAAGATAATATATATATATATATATATATATATATATATATATATATATATATATATATATGGAAAAACATTTCTCAAGCTGCTTGAGATAAGTTTATCTCCGACCACCCCAAAACTACGTCGTTTTGATTATTTATTTCTTTATAATTATTGATTCACCTTTGAATGGTTATGATTTCCCTTTTCTCTCTCTTCTTTTATCACCGTTTATCCATCTTTGTACGGTTATGATTTAGTAGCCGGAGATAAAATTATCTCCTGCACCTTGAGAAATGATAAACCCATATATATATATATATATATATATATATATATATATATATATATATATAAGTGTTATATTTATAAATTAAATTATTTATAATTTTTATAATTAAATTTTAACTATTATTTTCCGACAATTTAATGATTATGATTTCCAAGGTTAAAGAAGAATGAAAATTTTTTTACCAAATTCTACATGTACAAATAATAAGAGAAATTTAGAATATCGAGATATGAAAATTGCAGAGAAAAAAAAAAGGTGGATTTGACTTTGGTAAATAAAGGTGCGATATGAAAATTAAAATATATTATTTTAATAAATAATTATGAATATATAGATGTTTCGAAATTATTTACGGATATATTACATTCATTCACGCCCAAATTAGACGTGATTCACGCCTAAATTTGGCGTGACTACCAAGGCATTCACGCCTAAATTAAGCGTGAAAAGTCACGCCTAATTTGGGCCTAATTTAGGCGCGAGTCGTCTAGTGTTGACACGTGGCACAAAAAAGTCAACTTACGAACCGTAAAACTTTGGAAAACCATAACTTTTGACTCAGGTATCCAAATCAGATAAAAAAATTGATTTCACAAAACTTTTCGAGATCTACGCAATGACATCCCATTTGACATATTTTATCTCACAAAACAATTCAAATTTGCAATAATGATATTATAAGAGCGATTAAACCATAAGCCTCCGAGTTCTGCGTTTGTGATTTAATATAAAAAAATAATTAAGATTTGATTTATGATTTAAATAAAAAAATAAAAAAAATTATATAAAAAATAAATAACGATTTGGGTTGTGATTTAAATCAAAAAATTAAAAAATTATTATTAATAAGGAAAACAAAATAAAAATTTGAAAAATAAAAAATAAATAACGATTTGGGTTGTGATTTAAACTCAAAAATCAATTTGAAAAATCTTTATTAATAAATAAAATAATTAAAATTGACGTAACTCTGTGTCATTTAAAATGACAAATACTTTTCCCTTAAATAAATATTCTAAATCTTAAGGAAGAAGAATTTTATTTTTGAAAACCATTCATAAGCTTCCGACGAATCCAGCCATAAAAACTCAGCCTTCGTTTGAAAAATATGTGTTCAATGTCATTGAGAGGTATGTTTACGGAATTCTGCGTTTGTGATTTAATATAAAAAATAATTAAGATTCAATTTATGATTTAAATTAAAAAATAAAAAAAAATTAATATAAAAAATAAATAAAGATTTGGGTTGTGATTTAAATTAAAAAAATATTATTAATAAGAAAAACAAAATAAAGATTTGATTTGTGATTTAAACTTAAAAACCAATTTGAAAAATCTGTATTAATAAAGAAAGTAATTAAAAATGACGTAATTCAGTGTCATTTAAAATGACAAACACTTTTCTCTTAAATAAATATTCTAAATCTTTAAGGAATAAGAATTTTATTTTTGAAAACCATTCATAAGCTTCCAACGAATCCAGCCAGAAAGACTCAGTCTTCGTTTGAAAAATATCAGCTCAATGTCATTGAGAGGTATGTTTACGGAGATTCTGAGTGTCAATTTAATTTGACATAGTATTAGCGTGCATTTTTATTTATTTATGTTTCATGTTTTTGAACTTATTTTGTGAATCTTGCTTAATTCATTTTAGATATGGAAAATATAATTGAATTTATATATTCATATTTATATTTTTTTTATATACCTATATATATCCGGGTCAATCGGTCTGACCAATAATCCAGTAGCGCAACGAGATCGTTGCCCTGGTCAGATTTGATAACACTGTTTAAAACAAATGCCTGAAAGGCCGAATACTATATCGTATAAATGCTATAACACTTTGATTCAGAAACCTTGGCTGAATTATTTTCTTGGAAGAAAGTATGCAGAAGTGTATTTCTAGTAACTACATTGGGAGAGCTACTCGTCCTGCATTTCCCGGAAAAAAATTTCTTGCTTCTTCAAGATTGCAACATCTGCATTTATATATGGATTTATTATCTATCATTTAATATGATCACAAAAAATTTCCTACACACACAATATTTTGTGGGGTCCGCAGCAAAAAAAAAATCTTCGGCGCGCAAAACGAATCTCTATGATATTACACAATCTTTTTTCCTACAACATAACTCTTATAAAACCCTTTATATATATGTCTTTTTTTTTTATATAAATGGAGGGCCTAGCCCAGCAAAACTACAACTGCAACTGATGCATGCTAACATTCACATGCTCTTTCAGTAAATTCAAACTAAAAGCATTCCAAATCAAATCTAAACTTTCAGGAGGAGAGTCAAACAAACATAACTCTTCATCCTTAAAGTCTAACCCTTTCTTAGCAAGAGAGTCAGCTAAGACATTGCCTTCTCTAGGGACAAAACCCACACTAAAATGCTTAAATTCTTTGGCTAAGATCATAATCCTGTTAGTTAAAAAACCAAACCTGCAGCCCACAGCCTCTTCCCCAATGCAAGCTATGGCTTCCTTGCTGTCACTTCCCACCCAAGCATTATCCAGCCTTAGATGCAAAGCTAATTTGAGCCCCTGCAAGATAGCATAAAGTTCAGCTTCCAAGGGAGAGGTAGCCCCTATGCCATAAGCAAAACCCTGCCTCCAGGTTCCACTAGATAAACAGATAAAACCTCCACAAGCACCTCTTTTGGTAGCTAAATTAACAGCCCCATCAATATAGATTCAAGCTTCTGGATTCAGAATCACAGGGCCAGTTATGCACTTATACAGGGCACCAGACTTCAAGTTAAAAGGCTCCTTATTTCTACTTCTCTTCATATCCTTCAAATAACCTAGGATTCTATCAACTGGATCCTAAGGCCTAAAAAATAACTCCTCATGGACAAAAGCATTCCTCCATTGCCATATGAACCAGCAAGTCACCACAAAAACTTCATTCCAAGAATGCCAGAGATAAGAAGAGAAAGGCTTAGCCAGGTTAACTCTAAACCACTCCAGGTCCTCTACACACAGAAAGCTGTTAGGGATTTTACCACCAAACCAGATCTCCCATATACTCCTAGAAAATCTGCAATCCCTTAGCATGTGCATCAAAGTCTCACTGCCCTGAATACAGATGGGGCAAACAACTTCTCTACCACTCGAGAGACTAGTGATGCTCCTCACTGACAGTTTATTGAGGCAAGCTAGCCATAAGAAGACAGCCAATCTATAAGGCCCTTTCCAATTCCAAACTAAGGACCAGACTTTATCCCTCTCCAGGTTAGGCTCAAGCAGAAGGCAATAAGCATTTCTGACCACTGATTTACCCGAAATTAATCTCTTCCAGCAGAGCCAGTCATCAGAGCAACTGGGATTAGGCACAACAATCTTGCTCAATCTACCACAAGTAACAAGATCCAGAAATTTCCCCAAGTAGTTCCAATCCCAATCTTTTAAACAAGTGTTTACCACATCACACACCTTCATTTGCAGATCAGAAATAGGAGATTTTACTGGTGAAATTTCCAGCAAAGATCTCTGCCATCCTCCCCAAAGATCAGTCCAGAAAAAAATAGATTCACAATTCCCAATATTCCATTCTAGGTTCTTGTCAATCTTGCTTCTAGCAGCAACAATATGCTTCCACAAACCCGAATCACCACTCTTGGAAATTAGAGTTCGGTTACGATCAAGCTTTCTACCATATTTTCCAAGCAAAACTTGAACCCATAGACTTTTACTATCCTCAACAATCTTCCAAGCCAGCTTATGCATAAATGCCTCATTTTGAAGCCTAAGGTTGATAATTCCCAATCCACCACACTCCTTTGGTTGACACATCTTCTCCCAAGCAACATAATGGGCTTTTCTCTTGGATTCCACATCACCCCATATAAAATTCCTCTGCAGAGTTTCAATCTCCTTACAAACATGAACAGGGATCACATTGTTCTGCATATGGTAACAAGGAATGGCTGATATGACACTTTTAGCTAAAGTGATTCTTCCTGCCATAGAGAGACACTTGGATTTCCAACCTTGCAATCTCGATTGAACCCTAGCTATGACTTCCGAGTAGTGACCCCTCCCAATTCTGCCATGTCTGAGCAAAGAACCTAGGTATCTGCTAAGATTTTTGACAACTTTGAAATCACTGACATCTGCAATAGACTGCATGGTTTCCAAATCTGTGTTTCTAGAGAAGTAAATACAAGACTTCTCAAAGCTAACACATTGACCAGACATCTTTGAAAACTTGGCAAGACAATTGATGATACAGTTGAGTTGGCTTAATGAAGCTTCTGCAAACAAAATTATATCATCAACAAACATAATATGAGAGATTTGAGGACCAGATCTGCCAGCTCTAATGGGATTCCACACTTTACCCTCCACTTCATCCATGATTAAGTGAGTCAGCTTCTCCATACACAGAACAAAAATATAGGGCGATAGAGGGTCTCCTTGTCTGATTCCCCTTTGAGAATGGAAACTAGGGGTTCTAGTACCATTCCATAGCACCTCCATAGTTGGGCTGGTTATACAGCCCATAATAGCTTCCACCAAATAACCAGGGAAATTCAACTCCAGCAGAACAGATCTAATAAACTTCCAACTCAGTTTATCATAGGCCTTTTCTAAATCAATCTTGATAGAGAAGAAACCCTTTCTACCTGTCATTCTGTGCATAGTGTGGATGAGCTCTTGGACAATGATTATATTATCCTGAATGTGCCTCTTAGGCACAAAACTGGCCTGATTAGGAGAGACCAAATCTTCCAACAAAAGTTTTATTCTATTAGCCAGGATCTTGCTGAAACCTTTATATATGGAATTACAAAGAGCTATAGGTCTGAATTGCTTCATCAGGCAAGGCCTTTCCACTTTTGGGACAAGGACAAGGAGGGATTGATTAATCTCCCCAAGCTTATCTGGGTTCTCCAGGTAATACTGCATGCTGAAATTAACCTGACCTTTAAGAGTCTCCCAGAAATTTTAATAGAACATTGCTGGATAACCATCAGCCCCTAGGGCTTTCAAAGGAGGCATTTGAAATAAAGCTTTTCTCACTTCTTCTTCAGTAACCCCTGCTGCCAAAATCTGAGCATGCACCTCCCTAATATTCGGCCATGTGTTATTGGTTTGGATCCAGAAATCCTCATCCTCAGCTTTCTTGAATAGATTAACATAGAAACCCCTTGCTAGATCAATAAGTTTATCATCATTAGAAACCCATAAACCCTTATCATCCTGAAGTTTCAAAATCTTATTCCTTTTCCTCCGAATGATAGTACTAGTGTGGCAGAATCTAGTATTCCTATTTCCATCCCTTATCCACTCACCCCTGGATTTTTGGAATCAGATTTGTTCCTCTAAATCAAGGATGTCTTCAAGCTCCTTTTGGAGAGACTTGTACAACAAAGCAAGCTCGTGCAACTTGGAGAGACTTTTGGCAAAAAAAGACTCAACCCATACATACTCACATTCCCTCCCTTCTCGATTTTCAAAAATATGATTTTTACATTCAGTGATAATATCCAAAAATTTAAAATTTAAAAAATTCAATTTTTCAGGAATCCTAAAGAACACCGCATACCAAACGGCCATGAATATTTGATTGTAATAAAAAATAAAATTAAACCTTAGAATTGCCGCAGTGGGACAAGATTGATAGGATTTGAGAAATCTATAACGCGGAAATATAAGAGTTATATTGCAGAAATTTCTGCAACAAAAAAATAATTATATATTAATTGGTTTATCATCTATCATTTAACATGATTACAAAAAATTTCTTACACATATAATATTTTGTGGGGCCTGCAGCAAAAAAAAAAAAATTCCAGCACGCAAAGCGAATCTCTATAACATAATACAATCACTTTTCCTACAACATAACTCTTATAAAATCCTATATTAATAGGTATAATTTTTTTAATATTATAATTATATACTATCTATAGTATATAATTATAAGTGATATAATAAAAAATAACTATATACTATTCGTAATGTATATTTAATTTTTGTGTGGATGTCCTTCAATAGGACATAAGAGGAATTCTTATTTTATTTTAATTTTGTAGAAAAATCTATAATGCCTTTTTTTTTTTTTAAGTAAAGTAGAGGGGCAAAAGGCCAAAAGAAAATTACAAATTCCTACGATCCGAGTCCAACAGCGGACTCAGCTAATTAGGAGCTTCAACAAGCAAAACAAAATCCTGGCAGAAGGAGCTAATTTAGCAAGGAGGTCAGCACAAACATTATTATCCCTACAGACATGAGTAAAGTTGACATTCCACTCCTTATTGCCCCAGCTTCTAATGCTCTCAACCAGCTGCTGGTCACCACAGCTACCAGATCTGCCATTGATGGCTTGAATGGCCTGCAAATAGTCACTTTCCACCAGAAGAAAATTAACTTTGAGGTCCCAAGCTACTCTAATACCTTTGTAAATAGCCCAAAGCTCCGTTGTATAAGGGGAGCAAATACCAATCTTGTATAAGTAACCAGCAATACCAATCTATAATGCCTTTAATTCAAACGAAATAGTCAAATATTTTCCCTCTAATTAGTAATTACTGAGGATTTCAATTTATATCCGGACTTTTTATTTTTCAATAAACGAGCGTGTCAGCTATTTTTGCTTTTCCGATTTTGATAAAAATTTCTTTTATTTTATATAATATTGCTTTGGATTCTAACTAATTGAGTCAAATGATCCGCCGGGCAACATGTGTTTTTTATAATTAAAATTTTGTTAACAACTGCTTAAGGACATTAGTATTAGAATATGATTAAATAAAATTTTAAAATAGCACATATACCTCTAGGATAACACAATCATTTTTATACTCAATCTTAATTATGAACCCTTTTATGTTTAACACTTAAATATATAATAAATTGATATCATTAGTTGATTATATATGAATACATTTGCAATAATTGCTGCAACTTATTTTTTTAATATAATAATAAAAATTAAACACATAACTTAATACAGATTACCAAAACCTATGAAGCACCACTACTTTAAAAATTATGACATGTCATGTTTGACACTTCTCCACACTCTTCATACTACTCGACACTATGACACGCATTGTAAAAACTCAAAAACAATTTCAAAATTTGCATTGCTTTGCATTTTTAGTTTCAATTATTAGATTCATTGAATTACTATTATTATTTTATTGAGTTTAATATCTTATATTTCTTTATAAAATTGATAGGTATTATAAATTTAATTTTATTTTTTTAAATTATTAAATATTAAATATAATATATACTACATAAATTTAAAATATTATTTAATATCAAAATATATCTTAATATATTAAAATCTAATATTTTTAAAATTAACATATTCAAATATCGGGTCGTGTTATGTCACATGTATGTGTCTTGCGTGCTATTTGTTTCTATTTATTCCTTTGTCTATCACTTTTTATTGAGATATATGGATAAGGGCATAGAAGACTGGAAGAGGGGCTCTAATTTTTATTTATATTTTTGTCATGGGCTTTAATTTTTAGTCAAACACGTGTTACGAACAGATCCAATCTATACACGTGTCAAGATACTATTCGGTACAACACGTGCTCCTTTCAACACAACTACCCTATGGCATTGCGGTAATTCCGCGGCGGGAGCGAGGTCAATTTCAAAACGGCAAGTCTTTCCAAGATGAAGGAATTCCCTTTTTCAACTTCTTCCATTTTTCTTTCACTTTCTCATCATTTCCATCATTTTCTCTTTTTTCCCTTCGCATTTTCCCACCGGGAAACCGAAAGAGACAAAGACAGAGAAAAATCACTTTTCCAACAACGACAATGGAGGAAAAGCACGCAGCTATCGAATCCGCCCACAACGAATCGAACGGTGTCTCTGCTGCTGCTCATAGCGCCGACCATGGCTGGCAGAAGGTCACCTACCCAAAAAAACATAAGAAGAAGGCCAATGACAGCACCAATGGCTCCGATTCTCGCGCCAATTCCAACAAACTTGTTCCCAACGGGACGGCGCCAGGCGCCGACGGCATCTTCCGGTCGCTCGAGCTGCAATCGGAGGACAGGCGCCGGCGAATTCTTGAGGCGCGGAGGGCGGCCGATGCAGAATTCGACGATGTTCCGGTTAGATCGAAGCAACGGTCTCGCGACGATGACGAAGATGACGACGAGGACGATGAGGATGTGGATCGTGCGGCGGAGAATGGGAAAGGGGAGGAGGCGAAGAAGGTGAAGCAAAAGAAGCCGAAGAAGCCTAAGGTGACGGTGGCGGAGGCGGCGGCGAAGATTGACGCGGCTGATCTGGGGGCTTTTCTCGTTGATATATCGGTAGGGCATCTGATTTGGTTAATGTCAGTTAATTCACGCGTGTTTAGGTTTAGTATTTGGGTTTGATCTGTTGGATCCAGGAGAAGATGCGTTTGGTTTGGTTTGATCTAATTTAAATTCGTTTTTGCTTGTTTTTCACAATAGACATCTTACGAGAAGCAGCAGGACATACAGATGATGCGGTTTGCAGATTATTTTGGACGTGCTTTTTCTGCTGTGAGCGCTGCTCAGTTTCCCTGGGTGAAGTTGTTCAGGGAGTCAGCTGTGGCTAAGATTGTTGATGTGAGTTTGGAATTCCTTTTTTTTTTCTTATTCTTCCCAATATAAATATTATCATTGAGTGTTATAAAAAAAAAATATTATCATTGAGATGAGAAATCATGGAATGGAAGATTAACTGTTGTGATGGGAATGATGCTGATAAATGTATGTGTTTAACTGTGATGTGTGCTTGAGTTTTCGGATGAATCATTGACCACTATAAGCTAGTGTGGGGTCTGAGTCGGAGAGGCCAACATCCTACCTTGCCAAGGCGAGTGTGGGGTCGGAGTCATATGGAACCATGGCGTTTGGGGTTGGTAAGTCTGTAAGGATAAGTAGAAATAGTTGCACTAAGCGCTCAATCCAACAACCCTTTCTAAGAGCGCAAAAATAAGTAAATAAAGAAATCGTGGCTCGAAATGGATTTGTGGGATGAACTTTGTGTTGCTTTTCATGTTATGAGTGCTTTAGAATGTTATGATCTCCATGCACATTTTAGTTATATTGCATCCAGCTTTCTTTGCTATTGTGACTTAATTTTTTTTGGTTAAAATACTTATATTTTGTTATAACTTATAACCATGTTTGTTATATTATCATGTTAACTCTTCACATATATGAATTTTGATCTTTGTGAAGTACAGTCACATTATTTGCTAATTAATAGCTTATAAAAGAAATTGTTTCAAAAAGTTCACAGCAGAGAATCAATAACTTTTTGTTTTATTTATTCACTGTTAAATTATTCAATATGTAAAGCACATTGGTGGTATTGACATTTTACAAAGCCGAATGTTAGTGTCTTTAGTATAGTGAAATCTAATTGGGATGCATATTGATGCTACCTGTCCTACTAAATCTATTGTGACATTGGTTTTATGTGATACCACTTACTATATTTACTTTTTGAAAATTGGTAATTTAATATGGTTAGATAAGAAAGATTTTTCCTAAATCTGTGTGCCTTTTCTACCATTTCAAAATATTAACGTGTCATGTTATTGAGGATTTATGACCTTGAGCTTCATGGTTATGAAATCTCAATTTAATAGAAATCATATATTACTCTTTACAGTTAGCTTTTAATTAAATGTTTTATGCTTGCCCATAATTTAGTACTGAAATGTTTTTATATGTTTCTTCCTGTACTGTTTAGCTTATTACATTGAGGCTGTTCTTGTTGTTACCGTAAATTGATGTTTGAAGAATACTTGATAATTATTGCTCAGCCTTTACATTCTATCATAGGTTTCTTTATCAGAATCTTGTTTCTAGTTTTTGATTTTGTACTGTGAAACTTATAAAAGGATATTCCTTTTTGCCAGACGCCACTTTCTCACATATCTGATGCTGTATATAAGACATCAACCGACTGGATTAACCAACGTTCTCCTGAAGCACTTAGTTCCTTTCTGCTTTGGTCTTTAGATAGCATTCTTGCTGACTTGGGTGGTCAGCAAACTGTGGTCAAGGGTTCCAAAAAGGCTGTGCAACAAGTGGCTTCAAAATCTCAGGTAACTTACACTGAATAGTCTACTTTGCTATGCAATAGTGGTGCTCTTTTCCCCCTTTTGTTTTTTTGGATAAAAGAAATAACTTTTATTAGAAGATAAGAATGGCTAGATAAAAGAGAAAGGAGAAGGAGGGGTGGGTAAGGAATCCTCCTAATTGTAAACTAATAAGAAGGCCACCCGCCAAACAGAAACATCAATACAGAAAATCTATCTGTTCGCTCTGCAAATCTATTAAGGGACTCTCTGGAAGAATCTATGTGCTGAACCCCAAAGAGAGGCCAAGTAAATAATCTTGTACCAAAACATGATTAATTAACGAAGGACACCTTCCTTTATAAATCCAAATGTTCCTTTCTTACCAAATGCAATAGGGATGCTTGATTAGTGAATGACTCTAATATTCTCTGATATGTGCCTTAGTGCAATTTTATATTTTAATTTATTTGTTTGTGATAAGTCATTATATTTCATATGATAAGCCCCTGCTTTTAAGTGTTCAAGTTGCTCTGTTTAGTATAAAATAGCTAGAGGCATGGAGGAGGCACAACATTGCTAAACTTTAATATTAGTTAGCCCTGTTTTTTATGTTTCCATTTTTATGGGATCTTCTTTGAACTGTGCACTCAATATGAATGGATGAATGGTCAATGTCGAGACAAATGAAGGAACTACAAATATGTGCTCTTGAGATAGGCAGTCAATTCACGAGTAATTTCCATGTATGACTGACAAACATCAGAATATGCCTTTATAACTTTTTAATCAATTTTATTTTTCTTTAGGGGATTGGGCATTCAATGTCATGGGAGGTCAAATATCCATGTTCATAGATTGTCATTGCCATCTTTGATAGTACACAATTAGCAAAATGGGGTATCTGTTTTTGCTTTCTGATAGAGATCAACAATTCACAACACAGAAGTAGCTAACAGAAAGGGAAACTTTAATTCTGATATGGAAACTTAATACAATATTTACCGGTATACATTTGGAGAACCACAACAGTATTGAAAGGTTTACGAAGAAGCTCTGAAATGTAAAGGAAAATACAATAAATTGAAGGAAAAAGATTCAGATAACCTAGAGCACTTAGAGAGGCTCTAGTATCTCCCAATTCCAGCCCAAACCAAAGATTACATACCGATGCTGTCTATACTTATCCTTTATTTTCCTGCTGCATTCCAAGCCCCTAAGTGAATTCTGTTGAGCCCTTTTCTAGAATATTCTCTTCCAACAGACTACCTGCTGACTTAGCATTATTTTCCAGTCCCTTATATTTAATATCAGTTGTGGGTCTTAACACTTACATTATTCAATCTATATGTATTTTTCTTTTGAAAATGAAAAGAAGTGAAAATAAATACAATGCTTCCATATGAATAAATTTGATTTAGATAGTTGCTTTGTACATTGTAGTTTTCTGTCTTCTGGTTTCATCATCTTAATTTTGTGAATTGTTTATTGTTTAGATTTGACTTCACAGAATTTTTATGGCTTTTGGTCCCTAAATCACATTCAACCTTTCTATGATTTTCTGTAGCTTTGCAAATGCAATTTTTTTTTTTTTCCGATCTTTGAGCTGTAGATTGACATTCAATTTGCATGATCTGCAGGTTGCAATATTTGTTGTTTTAGCGATGGTATTGCGTCGGAAGCCAGATGCTCTTACTACTGTATTACCTACATTGAAGGAGAACACAAAGTATCAAGGGCAAGATAAGCTTCCAGTTATTGTATGGATGATAGCTCAGGTAAGGGGTATATGCAAAAATAACTAAGAACTTATGGGACATCCAAAAAAATAAGTTGTCAGTATGACCTACTCAAAAGGAGAACTGTAGCGTTTACCCTTCGTTGTTATAATGCTTAATATTGAAACATTTCTGTGTAGGCTTCAGTAGGAGATCTCTCAGTAGGCTTGTATGCTTGGGCACGGAATCTCCTACCTATTGTGAATAGCAAAAGTGGTAATCCCCAATCCAGGGATTTGGTTTTGCAGCTAGTGGAAAAGTATGTAAATATCGATGTTCTTTTATTTTTATTTTTTTATGTACCTTTTTATACCCCTTTTCTTTTTATGTAGATACTAGTGTCATCACCATTATTTTTTTGTGATTTGTTGGTGGCAGAATTTTGTCTACCCCTAAAGCACGGCCTGTTTTAGTAAATGGTGCTGTGAGAAAAGGGGAACGGTTAATTCCTCCTGCTGCATTTGAAATTTTGATCCATGTCACTTTCCCTCCATCCTCAGCTAGAGTAAAGGTATATGTTCCGCTTTCTCTGGTATATTTGCATTTGAATATATCATAGCTCTAAACCTTTGAATTTTTTTCAATATGCTGCTTTTATATAGGCTACGGAAAGATTTGAGGCCGTATATCCCACTCTGAAAGATGTGGCTCTTGGTGGTTCTCCTGGAAGTAAAGCAATGAAACAAGTTTCACAGCAGATATTCAGTTTTGCTATGAAAGCAGCAGGAGAAAGTATGGACACCTGATTTATTGTTTCATTTGTGTTGTTTAGATGAAATAAATGTTTTGAGGGTATGTTGAAACATGGCTGTATTTTGCAGACAATCAGGAGTTATCAAACGAAGCAGCTGGTGTTTTTATTTGGTGTTTGAGCCAAAGCACTGAATGCTACAAGCAATGGGTGAGTTATTCCGTCTAGAAACATACCTTTTTGAGTTCATGCAAGTTTTTTGCAGGTTTTTGGATAAAAAATATATTTACTTTTTTGATCTTATTCCTTATTGGATATGGACAGGAAAAAGCTTATCAGGATAACCTTGAAGCTAGCGTTTCAGTTCTGAAGAAGCTTTCTGATGGTTGGAAGGAGCAATCAACAAAGTTGTCTCCTCATGAGTCACTGAGGGATACCCTAAGGAATTTTAGGCAAAAGGTAGTTTCTCATTCATCTGCCTACATGATATACTTTCAGTTTATTGCATCTGGGATCTTTTACCAATCACCCTGACATGGACTGATGGAATTGTGTTTACTGTATTGAAGTAGCAGAATGTTTAACTTGAATATAATGATCTTGACTATTTTTGGCCACAGAATGAGAAAGCATTGGCTACCGGGACAGATGCTGCTCACCTAGCACTATTCAAGGATGCAGATAAATATTGTAAGATAATCTTAGGAAGAGTTTCCCGAAGCCATGGGTGTACGACATGTTTGACCTTCACCGTTCTTGCTTTGGCTGTGGGTGCTGTTCTTTTGTCCTCCAATGCGGAATCTTTGGATTTTAAGAAGCTCTCTGTAATTTTCAACTCTCCGTACTGAGCACTTTGAGAATATTCTGCAATACTGGCAATTGGTTGCACCAAGCAGCAATTTTCTTCTAAGCCCATCTCAATCACAATGGGTACAATAAACTGATTGCCTCGTAATAAAGTGCATAATGTGGAGGTTGTAAACTTAGTTCAAATCCTGTTCGGATGACAGAGAATAGTTGAGGTTAACACTGCTTTGAGGTTTAATTTAGTTTGACCATTTTATAATTTATTTGATGTTGTTGTTTCTGTTGAGTCTTAAAATTTAGTTATCTTATGCCTTAAATTTAACAATGCTGGCAAAATGCCATTGAGAGGTAACTATACCTTTATTTTCAAGTCAATTTAGTTGAATCGAAGGAATTTTGATGGCGTACTGTAAAATTTTTCTCTAGCTTTTGCACGGTTATCATGGCTTGTGCCCTTCTTCCCTGTATTTTCTCTGATCTCATTTATTTTTTTCCTTCAAATGAACAACATTGTTGAGCTTATCAAACGGTCGATTCAAAGCAATATATATGATTGCTGTGAGTCAGAGAACGGGAGAAGTCGATAATTGATTTCAGTAATAATCTTCGAGTGTGTAGGCGCTTTCTTGTTTAGGCTTTCGTCATTTTAGCCTATTGATGCTAAAACCATCTTTTTCTGCTTGAGACTCTAATTTATTATTGTTTGACGGACATATTTAATTTTGTTTCAGTTTTCTAAAATTTGGCATTGAGGGTGAGGTAGTAAGGTTGCACCTTATGATGGCAAGGTATGAGTTCCATTAGTAAGGTTGCATTTTGTAATCGGGAGGTATGGGTTCGAGTCTGGGTTTGTCCTACTGAAATTTGGCATGCATGATCAATATCGTAACTACTTATAGTTCAAGTACTGAAATGATTAATATTATTTTCGATAAAAATTGTGTGTCAAATATATTAGATTAATTTCAATTGATTCTCACCTCACGCACATATTGATTTGAAACCCTTGACAATGCATCAAGATCAATCTCACTAGCTTAGCGATTAAAGAGAAGTTGATTTATTTTACGGAATCCGATTGTCACTGTTGGACATTGAAATTGAAAATATAAAGTGTTACCGTAAAAACTTGTATCTGAATCACATTCGATACAGTTTGTAATCAAAAGCAGAGAAATGGATAATATTACATTCACAACAATGTAGTTTGGAGAACTGTACTTTTAGGATTACAATCGAACTTCTGATTTGTTGCGTTTTGGTCGCAATCTCATAAATTATCATAATCTTCAGGTTTGGCAAATGGGTACTTTGAGTATGCATTTCTAATTTTAGAAGGATCTTCAGGTATAGACCAAGGGTATTTCATGGATGGATCCCGTGGGAACTTCCTGAAGTTTAGAAATGGAGCCCAAAGAATAACCCTGCAGGACAAGAAGGAAATAATTCACCCATTAGTGTGCTTTCAGAAGAAAGAATATATATATCTGCCACTCAAAAATGAGTGGGTCCATAAAAGAATATATACATATATAGGATATGATCAACTTATAACAGTTTAGCATTTTTGTTTTTACTACAAAAAAAATTTATCTGCTACTCACATAAAAGTGAATGGATCCCACTATAGGACCCACCCATTTTTTTTTTTGGTAAGCTGTCTTTCTCACTTTTATATGAATGTGACATAGAAATATTTTTTACAGTAAAACCAAAAATATTTTTCTTATATATATATATATATATATATATATATATGAATTAAAGACTTTTCATATCACATGAAAATAATATCTTCTCTTATACACACAATAGGTTCCATTGAAAAGATAAAACAAAAATAAAATAAAAATTTCAATAGACTCACATGTTAGTTGTTTGTGTTGGAGAAGAAATTGTTCTTATATAACGTAACAAGTATTTAATCCTATATATATATATGCTGCCAATTATTAGAATAAATGATTTCAAGAGAGAGTAATGCAACCAAACTTTATTTGTATGTTAATTATCACAAGGCACAATTGTGCACAATTGTACCAGTTGCTTCATCCCTATTTGACGGGAAAAGTTCTAGGTGGCACACAATTGTACACCACTGCAGTTGTGTAAAATTGTGAGAATACTAGAATATAGAGTAGTCTCTTGACAAAGTTAGACAATAATGGTATCAGCAGCAGTATATATATATTTGTTTATAGAGAGGGGAAGAGCTTCTCACGCTGGAAAGAAAATGAAGACAAACATGAATTGTAAGTACATCTCCAGAAGCTTTCTTCTGTACCATCTTTTCCAAAGCCAGATCATGATTATTGGCTGCAATTCAGATACTCTAGTTGAATACATAAGGAAAAACTTGGATTGCATAGTTGTTATAGAGAACCAATTCAACCCAAAAGCTTAAGCTTTTGGGTGAGGTTACGTTAA
This sequence comes from Gastrolobium villosum, assembly GCA_032173675.1. Classification (NCBI taxonomy): domain Eukaryota; kingdom Viridiplantae; phylum Streptophyta; class Magnoliopsida; order Fabales; family Fabaceae; genus Gastrolobium; species Gastrolobium villosum. The sequence goes on along the minus strand of JAVKPL010001394.1, from coordinate 3,399 downwards.
TGGTTTTATATATATGTAAACAAAAAAATTCCACTCGAAAGAAAGTGGGGTGAACAAAAAAATTCCACTCAAAAGAAAGTGGGGGGCGGCGAGGATCGAACCTGGGACACGAGGCTCTGATACCATGTAGAGAACCAATTTAACCCAAAAACTTAAGCTGTTGTGTGAGATTACATTTTTATATATTTCAAAATTGTGAAAGGAAATAAATAACTTACTGGGACGATAAGGAAATAGATAAAGAGAACGATCCCCAATTGTATCAAAACACCAGTAAGTTCTGGTGGGTTATTCTCTCCAGTGACTGCTAATGCTGGCTGCTCAGCCTGTTCATGTAAGTAGCCACAATAAACTTTTGTTTATATCAGCAAAAAGGGTATCAAGAACTGAATTTCTATATGCAAAAACCTCACAATGGCCAAGAGTACTGCTCCTATGTGCAGTGCCAAACTTGGTTTCTTCAGAGTGAAATAATCATTTGGCTTCTGGCTGCTACATGTTATTGTCTGCAATTGGATTCATGTGTTCAAGTTAGATAAGTTTTTCAATGAAGGGAAAGGGAACAAACTAAAACTAGTGGAGAATTGGTTGGCAGAAGAAAAGCAACGTACATGTAGTGATTGGGAAGGACTAGTGCTTTTATGGGATGATTTGTGTTTTGAAGCAATAAAGATCAGAGAAGTGGGAAGGGAAGGAAGAGCTTTGGGAACATGGAGGCTGAATGAGCAACTCATTTTTTTGTTTAGAAAACTCTCTTTTGAGTTTGGTTCCTTATCCTTTTCCACAGTTCAGTTCCATGGCAACGGGTGAATGGCCTTCTGTGGAAAAAGATGACAAACTTTTATGTTGATTGAGGATATGACACATGGAAATGAGACTCATCCGCAACCACTCTTAATTGCTTGTCCATTCAAGTTTTGGTAGGAACCAAAATGCCTTAAACTTTATATACTTTTTTTTTTAGTAAATGAACTTTATATAGTTAGTTGTCAACACAAATGTAGTGAGTTTTGGTAAAATATATTTCACTTCTAATAAATTTTTATACATTATTCTGCTTAAATTTTTTATATTTGTGAATAAAAATAAATTTTAATTTTTTTGGTATTTTAAAATTATAATTCTAGGAAAAAATCTTTTATTGTTTTAAAGGATATAATTTTATGTTATTTTAATGAAATGATCATGTTTTGATATATATTTGTTTAACTTTTGCATTCTCTCCTCCATAAAATTAGAAAAAGAAAAAAATAAAGGGCATTGTGAAGGAAAAAGAATATGACTCTCAAAATCTCTTAGCTCTTCAAAATATCACACATTGATCAATCAAAGAGAGATTCAACAACTAAAAAAAAGTTCGATTCTTAACCGAAGATATTTTAGCCATTTGCATCAAGCTCAAAAGCGTTGTTTTTTGGAATATCTAGTATTGCGCAGTTTCAGTAACTCTCATTCTCTCTCTTGGGACTCATATTTTTGTTTTTAAAACATTCAATAATAAATTATTTAAAGTAATAACCGATTACTTTCTTTTCTAAAAGAGTTCAAAATTCTCTAATCTTGACAAATAATCAATTATCTAAAATTTATAATAACAAAGTAGGGACAATTAGTTTGTGGGTTAACTTCTCAATTCTCATGTTATATGAGAAGTTGAAGCTTTCCTAGTGAAAGAGAAAGAGGTGGAATCCGTCCTAAAAAAATAAAAAAATGATTGACACGGACATTAAAGTGAGGGCAATAGGAAAAGCGACTTCTCATATATCATAAAAGTCTTTTTCTCTCAGTTTCTTCAAGAATAAGAAACTAATTGCACACACTAACAATTGTGCGACTGTTTTTTTAATGATGGCCTCATTATTTTTTCTATTTGAAAATTAATATAACCCTGTAATATATTAGAATTATAAAAATATAATCAAAAATAATTTATCTCCATTCACCAAAGAAAAATACCAGTATTATATCTCCCAATTTCACTATGCTGTGAATTTATCTTTGTTTAATAAAAGGGATTAATTTTCTCATTTTACATAAGAAAATTTTCTGATGCTACACACTCAATGTATAAGTGGGGTCCAAAAAAAATAAAAAAATAAAAATGGAACCCACCTATTGATTATATGTGTAACATCAGAATCTTTTCTCATATAAAATGAGAAAAAATTAACCCTTAATAAAATCACACTACTAAGAAAAATCACACACATCATAACTACTAAAAAATGAAAACAGAGAGTTCAGATAGTGCCCATTTATATCTATCTAAGTTTGATCATAGATCAATGTACAAGACAACAATTCCGTAACAGCTACTTACAGTTGTGATTGAGGAGTGTGGCCAACCACATAGTAACTTTTCGTCAGTTAATAATCACTTTAATATACAGTAATACACAATCATTGCTCTTAATTGGAATAGTAGTAATCACTAGTTACCAATTATTATATTTATAAAAATTAAAAAAATAAATAAAAAAGAAAGTTACCAACAAAAAAAGAAAAAAAGAAAACCGGTGTGATGCACAGCAAAGGAGGGGTCGCAAAAAGCCAAGGTTGTCGGAATTCGATTTGATTCTTCACTTAGTCGAAGCAATTACTTCGATTTGATCAAAGTTCCTCACTTTCTCTCTCCTCCTCAAGACCCATCACACGGTCAAGACTGTAGAGAGAGAGAAAACCGAGAGATCAGCGCTGAAAGTGTGGAAATGGGTACTCTTCCGTCTTGGAGAAGAGCTTATGGTGCCATCAAAGACTCCACCAAAGTGGGTCTTGCCCATGTCAACAGCGATTTTGCGGTATTCTTTTTATTGGGTCTTTTCTTTCTTCTTTTTTCTTTTTTCGTTTTCTAAAGATAGGTTGTTTGGATCCCAAGAAAATTTTTAATGTATTCGGTCCAATTTTTCTTTATGATTTGATTTATTTCTTTCTTTTTGATGAATTTTGTCAAGTGGGTTGGTTTCATTGGATCTTATTTTTAGGATTTGGACGTTGCCATTGTCAAAGCCACGAACCATGTTGAGTGTCCTCCCAAAGAGAGACACCTCAGAAGTGAGTGATTTTTAGATTTGTGATTTTTAGATCCGATTTGGTCTTCTGGGTTTTCATTTTTGTGATGGAAAGATGACAAATTTACATGCTTTTATGATTTTATTGTAGAAATTCTGTTTGCTACTTCTGCTGCTCGACCCAGGGCTGATGTTGCATACTGCATTCATGCTCTTTCGCGTCGGTTGGCAAAGACTCGAAATTGGACGGTATTGACTTCATTTTTTGGATTCAGTTTATGTGATCGATTTTGATGTGACTGCAAACATACAATTATGGTCCTGTTTGAGTATTCAGTAACTTGTATATATGCATTCTCTTGGATATGGATCTTTCTTTACTTGATGGACT